>JANSTR010150953.1:0-10880 GCA_025434805.1 Antipathozoanthus remengesaui | reverse complement strand
CACCCCCACGGGCAATTTTTTTGGTCAATCGACGTAAATAGCCTGTGTTGGCCCGGGGGGGGGGGAGGGGGTGTCAATTGACTGGTGCGTGGAAGGCGTACAAAACGTCGTGACGATCCTCCTGACCTGAGTAAAGTAGAGTAGGCATAACAATCTCATCCACCGAAACTGTTTGATTGTGTACCGTTATGTTCATTGTCCCGTCTTCGTTGTGCTTCACTCTTCTATAAATGTCCATAAGGTACCTATCGTAATAAAAATACAAAGACTGAAAGAGTTCATTCAATAACTGAACGTACCGGAAACGCGCCATGAAGGCATGGCATGATTACACGATCGACCACGCACTCGTGTCATAGCCCATAGTGAGCGATTGATTTACAATGAAACGCAGGTATTTAAGAAAATCAACTGCAGGTCGTCTTGTCATGCAAGATTTACAACAGAGATGCATAAAAAATAGAAATTATGCATACATACGTGTTTTGCTTGAATCTATGACGCCATTCGATAAAAAATCCTTTTGAATCCGTTCTTGCAGACACAAGTACAAGTGGCAAAGCAAAGAGTAAGAGCATAGCAACAAGACGCATCTTTCCCATGCTTCGAAAGTAAGTCTTCGATCGTAAAATCACAACAGAACACTCGTGAAGTTGTTCCAATTCCACACACTGCACTATTACACCGCACCAACTATTATTATTAACAAAAATCGCACACCATAGACGCTGACCACCACGTCAATATATATAAATGACTTTTATTTGTCACGTGAAATTGTTTGTTTTGATCGCTTGTGGTGTCATCACTCATACCACAGAACGAACGCAGACAAAAAAATAATCCCATACTTGTGGGATAAATTTAATCCCGGCGGGGGTTACCCACAAAATTGGCAAAACGGGTATATGCGTGTGGTTTTCCGGCCGATTTGTTCTTAATGTAAGTGGGTAGAGTTTTAACGAAAGGTGTCATCTGTCTATCAAAGTAGCTTGAAATAGTTCAGTGGATCAATGACAAGCAGAAACAATAGGACGGCGGCCGGCCGGGAATACTTGTGGGATTAAACCGTAGGATAAAATGTTGAAAGTTTGGCAAAAGGGTTTTTAAAAGCTGTTTCGGGTATTAATTTATCTTCCGAAATGAATTGATTGACCGTTTCTTTGATGATTTTTTGAATGCGAAGTGCAAGATCTTTGCGAAGTTACTTGTAGAATTTGGTGTCGGAAAGCTGCCGTAACGCTTCTTGTTTATAAAAGTCGGTGCGCCAAAGAACCACGGCGGCGCGTTCATCGGTTGCTGAGGTTTTCAAGTGCTTGCCGTTCAGTGCTTCACCTTCAGGGTTGGAGAATTTGAGCGTTTTGCGAAATTGATGTTTTCAATGCTTTAGCGACACTTTCGCACAAAAAGATGAACTGGAGAAATTAACAAATTGACCATCCAACACGCCAAAATTGCTCCATCGTCCCCAAGCGCGTAAAGCACTGCCCTTCAGCGCGGCCATTACATGCCGGGCAGAGCTTGGCGCACATGGTTTCTCAAGGCCCCCACACTAGCAATTTTCTATGCAATTTTGGTCGCGATTTCCATTGCAATTTTTCTTGAACTCGCTTATAATCTTAAAATTGCACCTTTAAACTATCTGCGTTTCCAGAACGAGCATTATTAAAATGTTTCGAAATTCCCAAAACCTGGAACAACTTGACTGACACAAATTACAGTGGAAATTGCGACAAAAATTGCATCGAAAACTGCTGTATATATGGGAGAGTTCCGGGTCTGCGTGCTAAATACTGGCCGCGTTAAACAGCCTTTGGGACGACACAGTCAACACCGAGAAACCCTACTATCACTGTGAAACGCAGTTGAGATTTACTTCCAAATACGATGCCGTATTGCTTCGCTCGACAGCAAGAATAGTATGATAAGGTAAATCCAAGGGAAATCAGTTTGGCTTCGAGTTAGCGGGGTTTCGAGTTATAGGGGTTAAAATTACATTAAATATATGAGGCAAATTCAAGGGAAATCAGTTTTGCTTCGAGTTTAGCGGGGAATTCGAGTTACCGAGGGTTCGAGTTATCGGGATCCAACCGTAATAATAGTAAGTTTTCCTTTGTCAAAGCCGCTGCGTTTAGTTTTTTAAAAAAACTTTATTTTAAAAACAAGTGCTGTTTTACTGGTGTTAGTGAAACAATGTGCGCATCTTCTCGCGAGACACCCCAAGAGGGCAGGAAAGATTTTGAACACACCGGATAAGGGATAGCACTTGGGGTCAATCTTATACACTACGGGATAAGACGTGCACCTCTGGCCCCGTCTTCGTTTAATTAGAGTCCCACCCTCCTCCCCCAAGGGGAACAATGGTAACCATGCATGAGATCGAGAAAAACTGAACCCGATCGTATTTAGAACACAATCCCGCAGTGTAACTAAATATAATCTAATCAGTTTAATCATTTAAGCAGCTTAGAAAGGAAAAAACGAAGAAAATTGTATTTACAGTATGCGAAGAAAAGAAAAAAAAGCGAAATTCTCAGGGTCAGAACAATCTGCTGACAAATCAACGCCTTTGGTTTGAAGTCGCTCGGTCCGCAGAGTTAAAAGCAGCCCGCCAAAAACTCACACGAAACCAAACCCGGAAATCAATAGGATTTCGAAATATAGAAAATATAAAAATAAAAAACTCAAGTGACGAAGTTATTGATACAACATATACATTTGAAGTTTATGAAGTGCATATGGTCATTTGCTTTTGCAAGATTTGGTGGCTCCTAAAGGAGCCGTTTGTGTAAAGGCGGGAAGCGCTTTACTTGCTGCTGGTGTACTTGGTGACGGCCTTGGTGCCCTCGCTGACAGCGTGTTTAGCCAGTTCACCAGGTAGAAGGAGACGGACAGCTGTCTGGATCTCCCGAGAGGTGATGGTAGATTTCTTGTTGTAGTGAGCCAGGCGGGAAGCCTCGCCAGCGATACGCTCGAAGATATCGTTAACGAAGGAGTTCATGATTCCCATGGCCTTGCTGGAGATACCAGTGTCGGGATGGACCTGCTTCATGACCTTGTAGATGTAGATGGAGTAGCTTTCCTTCCTTCTCCTGTGCCTCTTCTTCTTGTCTCCACTTGGCTTCTTAGAGCCCTTCTTTCCTCCTTTTGATGCAACTTTAGCAGGCATGATTTCACGAATCGTGTAAACGAGATAAAACTCAGAATGGCGGGCAATTCGTTGCTATCTCCTTTTATACTAAAGTGTCCCCAGGATATATTGATATGCGGATCGAAATCCTGTACGTGCTATTGGTCAAAGTAAGGGTTCCGCCTGAGGAAACTACAAAGGCTTAAAATTTATTTTACATAAGAAAAGTTATGGAGATAGAGAGCAAGGGTCACATCGCTCACTTTTGTATACCTAACCGTTAATTGGTGGATTTCGATCCGACTGAATATTAATTTCGGTATAAATAGTAAATTTAGTGGTTGTTCTTTCAGTTCGCTTTCTTTAATAAAATAAACGATAAGAAAATTTTCATCATGTCTGGACGTGGTAAAGGCAAGGCCAAGGGAGTCAAATCCAAAACCCGTTCTTCCCGAGCAGGACTTCAATTCCCCGTGGGTCGTATCCACCGTCTTCTCCGCAAGGGCAACTACGCTCAGCGAGTTGGCGCCGGAGCTCCCGTCTATCTGGCCGCTGTGTTGGAGTATTTGTCAGCTGAGATCCTCGAGTTGGCTGGTAATGCTGCCAGGGACAACAAGAAAAGCAGAATCATTCCCCGTCACCTTCAGTTGGCCGTCAGAAATGACGAGGAGCTGAACAAGCTGTTGGGTGGTGTGACCATCGCTCAGGGAGGAGTGCTGCCCAACATCCAAGCTGTTCTCCTGCCCAAGAAGACCGAGAAGAAAGCCAAGTAAACTGCTTTGGTGCAGTTTCTAAACAAACGGCTCCTTTAGGAGCCACCAAATCTTGCAAAGAGAATGATCATTACTTCACTAAACCAGTCTCTCGCTTCAAGTGTTGTGTCATTGAGTCGTTTTTCAATAGCTGCTTAGTTTAGTTCTTTAGTATTGAGTTAGCAATAATGTAGATTCGAACTTTCGTCTGGCAGGAAGTGCCGAAGTTCTTATTAGAAATCTTGCCTTTAGTTGAAATTAAATTCTATGGTGTTTTCGCTCACAGCAATATCAAGAAAACCTGAAAATTTACGCAGCGCTTTTATAATTTATGTCATATTAACAGGGGGCACGCGCCAAAATCAGTTTAAACGGTAATATGCTTCTTGGACTGTTACCTACCACCATTGCAGGATTTAGAACACAACTGTCGATGACGACAGTACACAGTTACAAACTACAACTATTTAATTCGACCATTGCGATGATCATGCACTGAACTAACTTCTTCTCAAATTAATGACTTTCGAAAGTTTTTACATTTATTTGCATTCAGTTCTATTGATCGTTAAAAAATGAGTATTCTGTTATAGATTGCTTATAGTTTCAAATCATCCGCACGGAACAACAGCTCTACTTTTATCGTTATCGTCTCAATATTGATTATAAGTAATAGGTAATGGTAATAGGACTGAGTAGAGTCCAATTCGGTCTGTTATCATTACGCGTGATTAACAAAATTGGATGAGCGCGAATCCAATTTGTGTAATCACAAGTAATTAGGGGAAAAAAGAGTTCAGAATGGGCCAATCAGATTTGAGGAAATTGTAATTATTATAATAGTAACAGTAATAGATAGTAATATGTTTTTGATTACGGCAACGTGAAGATAATTCACTCAGTACCGTCCTTGCACAAAGGGGCGGAGAAGAAAGCAATGGTCACTATAATCTGTACTATACTAACCGTATATTTGTGCATGGATTTTATTGGAATTGAATAATGATTATTTCTTGAGAATCCTTTCAAAGATTCTGATCTGGTTCTTGTAGACATAAACAGTGAGTTGGTCAAAATGATAATGAAAATTGGCAATGTCGTTCGCTTTATTAAACCATACACTTGGTCGTTCGGAAAGAGCTAGCAAAAGGCCATATTATCCTTTTTTAAAAAACATCTAGAATCAAACTTCGTGACATGAAAATTATATATTCATGATTAAAAGTGAAAACTTTTACCAAATCAAACTAAGTCGTTGGTTGTGTTCACATTTCACTATTGAATCAGTTTTTGGCGCGCTTTGCTATGATTGGTCAGGTTAAACTCGATCCTCATTGGTTAAATATGCGGGCTAACTTTTGCGCTCGTGATGGCTGTTTTCATTTTGAGAAGATGTAACGAAGCTTTACTGAACATTCCTTCATTTTTTAGTTACATTTCGCGAGCTTTTCTAGTAACAAGTCAAAAAACATGAAGAACATGATTACAGCAATCTGCAAGACCAACATGAACGATCCTACTTACAAATTTATCGACCCAAAAAGCTCAAATCTTTTGAAGTCAAGTTATCAAACTCTAAAAGTGCGCGGATCGAAATGCGGAATAAATCAGCATAATTACCAACCACAGGATCTAGGAGATCAGAGCTGAGTTCATTCAGAAATGCAAAGGAAGAAAAGGTCTTGGAAAAGGAGGCGCCAAGCGTCATCGTAAAATCCTTCGGGATAACATCCAGGGTATCAGCAAGCCCGCTATCCGTCGCCTTGCCCGACGTGGTGGTGTCAAGCGAATCTCTGGTCTGATTTACGAGGAGACCCGTGGTGTTCTCAAGGTTTTCCTGGAGAATGTGATCCGTGACGCTGTTACATACACCGAGCACGCCAAGCGCAAGACTGTCACCGCCATGGATGTGGTGTACGCTCTTAAACGCCAGGGCCGCACTCTGTACGGATTTGGTGGATAAATGGCTACACTTCTCCAAACAAACGGCTCCTTTAGGAGCCACCAAATCTTGCAAAAGTTAATGACCAATATATTTATATACTGACCAATATATATACAACTTCAATATTTTTTTCAATAACGGTTAAATCGAGAATCCACATGCACTACAGGTACAGACAAACAAAAATGCATGATTTGCATTTTGGTGCTCTTTCATGGTTCAGGGAATATCCGATCTTTATATCTTTTTGTTCAAAGGCTGACTACTTTATCGATCTAACAATCGCTTGTCTTCAGTGTGTGCTACTAGTATTTAATCTTGTAGTTATTTTGTCCTTGCTTTTCTAACACAACAATTTATACGTGTTTATCTTGGGGAAAGGGTCCGTTGTCCAACCTTTTGACATGCAGTGCTAGTGTGCTTGTGTTGAAAATCAGTTGATGCTCTCGAACAGTCTGCGCGCTTTATTTCCCTCTTTGTAAAATATACCTGCGGAAGAACATCGATAGATGAGCAGTACTTATCTTACTATACTGATTATATGATACGAATCATTCCATATTCAGTTCAAATATATCATTTTTTAAAACGGCACTTAATTTCACGGAACACTTGTAATTTGGCGCCAGAATTCATCATGTTTGCTTTAATTTTGCTACGGCAAATCTTAACCTTGCAGGAATCTCTGATAATTTTAAAATGGCGAAAATAATGTCAAGTTCCCTTGGTGTAATTTTGTATTGTTTTAATAGGAGAAATTTTGATTTGTCAAGAGGTTGTACTTAATCTGTTTGGCTTTTTATAAGAGCAACTGCAGCGCGCAGAGAAGCGAATGAACACAGTTGCGCACAACTATGAGCGAATTCTTCACTTTTTATACGCATTTTGGCCAAAATTCACGATACTAGGAAACAGCTTTTGGTTTAATCTTGACTTGGGGAGAATGTTTTACTGTGTAAGCACATTATCTGGAATATATCATAAAATGTGCTGTTTTCTAACCCATCTCTTACACATAACATGACATTTTTTCCCTGTTAACAGCGGTCTCTGCGGCAGGCGAAAGGAGAGATCTAGACCAGAGAGGGAGAGAGTTACAAGGAAGACATTTTTTAGAATACATGCTTTAAAGCAGACGATTATTGGAAATATTGAAACACGCAGCATAAATAGACTGATAAATGTTGCTGATTTGTAAAAAAATATAAATTATGCGAGGTTCACGCGTTTTGAAATAGTATGATCCGATAGCATCTCGAGTTCGAATTTATGAGTAGAGGGGTCGAGAGCTATAACAATCATGTTTTGATAGGAAGAGAGCTGGAGGTTTTAAATAATTCACAACTTCATATTGTTTTTAAAATATGATAAACTGAAAGTTTGAATCAAATTCAAATTTGAAGTAATGAAGTAAGAAATGGTCATATCTTTTGCAGATTTGGTGGCTCCTAGAGGAGCCGTTTGGTTTGTGAACACTTTTACAGCAGATTATTTCTTGGTGGCCGGCTTCTTGGCTGCCTTCTTAGCAGCGGGTTTCTTTGCTGGCTTCTTGGCGGCTGGTTTCTTGGCCGCGGGTTTCTTAGCGGCTGGTTTTTTGGCGGATTCTTTTTTCGAAGCCGGCTTTTTTGATTTCTTTTCAGCTTTCTTTGATTTTTTAGCAGCGGGTTTCTTCGCTTTCTTGGCCGCTGGCTTCTTCTTTGGTTTCTTTGTCGCCGGTTTCTTCTTCACAACTTTCTTTGGTTTGGCTTCGCTCTTGATCTTGGCCACTTTAAATGATCCCGAAGCTCCTGCGCCCTTGGTTTGTACGAGCTTACCGGCGGCTACCATTCTCTTCAGTGCCATTTTGACATGTACCCCGGCGTTGTCACCAACTTTGTAGTTGGCCGTGATGTACTTGACGATGGCTTGGCGGGACGATCCATTTCGCTCTTTCAAAGCAGTGATTGCAGCTGTGATCATTTCGCCGTATTTTGGATGTGCAGGAGGAGCTGCTGGCTTCTTAGGCTTTGTAACTTTCTTTGCTGGAGAGGCAGACATTGTGGACGATTAATTCTCGAAGCAAGGAAGAAACGAATATAATAACTTGATAAACCTCGATGTTCTACTGAACTGCTCTGTTGACCTGACGTGCGCGATTATATTACAGAGATGCGGACCGCTGAGGAAACAACATACAAGAAAAATGGCGACCAGAAGTTGTGTTTCTCGACCAACTTGTTATGCTGTTTTCTCGTCTTTGTTTTAATTTAGAAGAATCAATATTAATATAAACGAAATCACATTTCATACCATGGAAGTAGAATTTATTTTTTCAACCGTCTCATTATCATTCGCTAAGCAATTTCTCAAAAAAATGGAATCGTTTCTTTAAAAGTAAACTTGTGAAGTATGCAAAATCAATTGTACGCTATTTTTCTTTTCACTATTTTCAAAATTTTTCGTTTAACAAAAGGGTTTAAGAAATGGAGTGCTCTATTTTGTCATCAATTCATTATTCGCTCTGTGATCTTTAGTGAAGAATGACATTTTGGAGCAAGCGAGAAACACATAATGCAGATATGCAAATATTTGGAAAAGGCGCGCAAACTTGATCTCTCGATTTTTTCTGATAAGTTTATTGAGACTGCATGGTCCAAAACTCATTTTTAAATAGGGATTTGGTCCCAAGCTGTTTTCATGATGATTGCTGCTGTAGCTTGTTGATATTTTGTAAAAGGCTGTCTGCTTTAATACTTGAGAAATACCTGTTGTGAATTTTGTACACTGCATTTTCATTCGCATCAGTGCTTTTGCGAAATATATTCCATCCGCGATCCGAGATCTAAGTTGTATTGTTTTCCCCACAGTTAATTTCTGGACTATAGTCAAATTTGTATCTAGAAAGCATGCCTGATTAAATGCCATTTTAAAAAATTACTGGTCGTAATATTCCTGTTTGCCGTATTTATTCGAATTAGCGCCCTCTCTCGAGTAAGCGCCCCTCTCTAATAAGCGCCCCCCTCAAATTACTAAAAATTTTAAAAATAAGCATCCCACCTCGAATAAGCGTCCCCCCCCAAAAAAAAGTACTAGAATCGTTGTGAAATCGCGTTTTATTAGAACATGGGAAAACTGGAATTTTTCTCAAACTTCCACGTCAATGTCCATATCACTAGAATCAAGACTTTTGCTTTTATTCGATATACATGTTTCCGCTTAAACGTGTTTAAAAATGTTTTATTTGACAGTATCGTACGTATGTTGCACTTTGTCGTGTATTGTGTAAGATGCCAATAAATTTGCTACTAAAATGATGTCTTTGCAACTAAAATGGTGAAAATTTAATAAGCGCCCTCCCTGGAATAAGCGCCCCTCTCAAAAACGCGTCCCCCTTAAAAAGACCAAAAACTAAATAACGGGGCGCTTATTCGAATAAATACGGTATTCGAAATGAGTTTAACAAAAGGTCACAGGCTACGTAGGTTTTTCCTGAAGAGAATTTCGCTGATCACACCTATTAAAAACTTTGGTGACTATTGCATGTATGTCTTTTTTTATGTTCAGATAGGAAAATTGCAAACTCAATGGAAAGATTTCGATATAAACTTTTCCGCTTATCGAATGCACCGTTCAGTAATTAATAGACAATAGATTTAAAAACAGTTATTTCCGGTTGTGCGAGTTTTTTGATGAAGCATTCAAGTCTAGATTTTGCTCTATGACTATGGGGCATATTTTATCACTCGTGAAAAGAATATACTAGGTTTTTCAGTGTAAAACTGAGAACGCTACTTAGAAGCGCTGTGGTCATATCATTTACTTATTTGGTGGCTGCTAAACTGAAGGAGCCGTTGGTTTTGATTCAAAGACGCGCTTTGGTCACGTTCACCGCGGATTTGGCGGGCGAGGTGGTTATCTTTGGGCATGATGGTGACACGCTTGGCGTGGATGGCGCACAAGTCGGTGTCTTCAAACCAACCAACAAGGTAGGCCTCGCTAGATCGCTGGCTTCTTGAAGGGCCATATCCATCACGGCATGCACTGCTCAGTCTTGAAGCTTACTTCCGGTCAAATATTAATAGGTCATGAAATGTCAAGCATGTGTCGCGTCACTCCGTAAGCTGTCAAGTTGCAAAAAGGCGAGATTCTATTTCATATCAATGTTTATTTTTCAGTGCGGCAGTGAAAGGTCCGTGCATGGAAGACCTTCTTAAGAGCTTGCTCCTTACGACCGTTAATCAGAACGGACCAAAGTTTTCACCATGTGTTGTAGAGATGCCTCAATTGAAAGAAAAGTGACAAATTTTGTGAAATAGACAAGGTAGCCGTAAGAGTATTTGAGAGCCGCTTGCAACATGCTGAAAAAATGTTCTGCGAGATCCTTAATTTCAGACTGCCGAGGAGAACGTGACTGATGGAATCTGATGAAATTGGAAAAAAATCACGCAATCCCTCCCGACTCGGAAGAGGAAGCTATAAGGAGACTAACGGACCATTTGGAGCAGAAGGAGACCAGTGCGTCCACCAAGGCACATGGAAGACTTCTTTTAGATTTCCCGAACAATAAATACGCATATCTGAAATCCGCCCGGTTGCAGTTCCGTCAAATCCGACTTCCACGATTTAATTGTCTGATCCCAATAGACGCCGGACTGGTTACTGGAAATGCGTATACTTTATCAGAACACGAGACAATTTAGAATTAACTTTTGAGACAGTCGTCACTGAAAACGGATTTCAGAAACAAATCTGAAGAGCCGATGAAAATGGACTGAAATGGTGAAACTCAAATAAGATAAACAAGCAGGTCAAAACTTCACTGAATTAAAACATATGGCAATGGTAATCTTGTTAAATTATTTAAAAAAACAAAGGAAATACTTAAGAATTGTGAAGGTAAATGACTAGGATGTGTTTGACTCTGCTAACACGGAAAAGGCGGGAGACAAAGGTACATGAAGCGGGAGAGCAGGCTACAGGAGGCGGGAGGTTCTGACCGCCGTGGGGGGGGGGGGGGGGGGGGGGGGGGGGGGGGGGGGGGGGGGGGGGGGGGGGGGGGGGGGGGGGGGGGGGG
>JANSTR010150942.1:0-10881 GCA_025434805.1 Antipathozoanthus remengesaui | reverse complement strand
AATTTTCAGTTACAGATTTATTACTTCTGGGATTTATCTTGCAAAATACCTGGACAGCATATAAACAGCAAAATGCGATATTATTTACAGGCAACCCAGTGTAGGCTTCTTGAGCCTCTTGTTACCCATAAATAGCCCTGTGAACACGGACATTGTATTTTAGTTATACATTAGTAAAGTAACTGGGCTGATCTTATAATTAAGGACCTGTTTCAACTTCCAGGCTAAATATAATGGGTATTTTATAATAGGAATCGAGTTTCCAAAATTTGAGCCTGCAGGTTCATAATTCACTAGGTACTTATGTGGGGCTGTTTACTGTATACATGTATAGCGACGTGCCACATGGTAAGGCCATTGTGGCAATGGTAATGCATAAATTTATACAGCGCAAATTTCATATGAGTATGTTAAAATTCGCTTTACAATCATTAGAGTCAACAGAATTTAGTATAGAGGAGAGAGGAGGTGACAGACCACTAACACCGGGATCACTACCCTACTCTTTTGGAGAAGTGCGCGAGTTTTTTTAGGTCCAACGACGCGACAGAAATTCGAAGACTAGACCAACCGTTTAATGTCCCAGTCCACGGACTGCACTATGGTCACCAGCAAAGTGTTTTTTTAGTGCTTCACTGTGCCGATCTTCTTTTTCCCACGATTCCCTGTTCTTCGAAGCCCACACGTGCACTTGCTCACTGTAGCAGTATTTTGTTGTTGGAGGGTTCTAAGCGACTGTATATCTGCCAGACATTTTCGAAAGAGATTTTGAGGAAGGCACGGGCGTGTTGCGTAGCAACAATCGCAGCCTGAGAAATATCCTTGGCCTTTGAATAAATTTCGTCAAGTATTAGATCTAAAATATTAGTCATTATTACTATGACTATACATGGCCACAACCAAAGTGAGCTCCTTCCGGTACTCGCGATCGGCGCTGTCCTGCTTTGCCCTTGGAACGTCTCGAAAACGTTGCCCAAGTTCAATTGGGATTTTGTTTTTAAAATATAATGAACAAGTTGTCTCTTCTCTGGGAACTGCTAAATTACAAACGCAAAGCCCTCAGAAGCATTTTAAAAGTAGAGTTACGTTTCTTTCTAAACATGCATTTTATTAAAAGAAATAGAAAACGAGCCCGCGCTCTCTGTTCAGATAACCACTTCTTGAGTTTTGAAGTGCAGAGAGAAAACGAGCCGAAGGGGTATGGGGAATTCAGTAGTTATGAACTGCAAACTGCACTGAAGCGCACGGTTTCAGAACAATGCCATTGTTTCTTGCAGAAAGGTTTGTATAAATCTGGAATGTTAATATGATCATTTCCTGCATCATTATCTCCGATGGAAAATCACGCCTGTTGTATCTGCTATATTTTATAACACTGAGTTAATTAAAAAATCTTGATATTGCATCTACACGTATGTTTCCCGTTTGTGATTTCCATTTGAACTGTCAAAAACAATAAAGTTTTCTTGCCTTACAGTATCGTTGTCACCCTCGCATAAGCGCCGTTGCCAACAGGTACTTCACAGGTCTACATTTGGTATTTGTGTTAAATATTGTTTGTGTTTAATTTGTTGTTCTTGAACTTTTCACTAACTTTTCGACATCCTGTAGTGAGCTTGTAGAGTTGAATGATAGGTGTATATACTTATGAACCGACTCTATAGGCAAACAGTGACTCGCGAAAACATAGCGTGCGTGACTGTTGCAGAAAAATTGAGGGAAATCGAGATTCACTCGAGTTAGTCGCCATATTGGACGAGCTCCTTGAGGAGAGTTTAGGGAAATGAGAAAAGAGGGGTCTTTCTTGTAACTCCCCTCCCTCCTTCTCGTTTCTTATTTCCCTAAACCCCCCTCGGGTACTTGCCTCGTATGGTTACCGGCAACTCGAGATTTCCGCCCCAGCAAGACCGCCTGCTACACAGACTACCGAAAACAACGTATCTGTTTATAATTGTTTTCCATACGTGCAATATGAATGTCCGAAAAAAAATTGGGTTTTTGTACCCTGTGTAGAACAGTTATTTTACATAACATTTGGGAGGTCATTAATTCGAGACAACCTCGGTCCACTTGTTTTTCTTTTAATCTTGGGACTAACTGTAATTACAGTGAGGGGAGAAACTATTTGTTTGTTTGCTTCATTTGCATGTCGAGTGATTTTTTTTGCTCCCCACATTCCAATGAAACTATCGAATGCCTTCCCCAAGAATATGAAACTTATTTCCGTGTTGCAAAACAACATTTTTATAAATCATATTCATGAACTATTTTATATTTTAGCAGATGCTACGGGTTATTTTGCTATCCCTTCACAATTTTTGTAGTAGTATTTCTTGTAATTAGCTATAATTTCTTCTGTACTGATTAGTTAATTATACAATACAATATAATACAATACCATAACTATTATTTAGTTTCGTTTGTTTTCAAAATAGACAGCAAATGTAGATAAATTGACTAATGTAAGGTACTCAGCTGACTGTAATAACCTGAAGCCACCTGATTATAGATTATATTATTTTGGTATAAAGAATTCCGTTCTCAAAGTATTAATTAAAAATAGCACGAGAATTTGACGAAAGCGACAGTAACCGGCACCACGAGTGCTAATGTACCACTTGTTGTTTTCTCGGGATTCGGGATACATTTGAAATAACTCGAGGCCTTAATTGGTTGGTTGGTGTGAATCAAACTGTAATATAATAATAATGATTAGTTACTCTGGAGTACCTTAAGGGAATTTTCTTTCATTTCAGGCTGTTTTACGAGAACAAGTTGATCAATGGAATATCAGAACAAGCTCGCAGTCCACTCGCTGTACGTACGATATTGTCCTTACTACCACTAACAAGAGGCGAATTTCGAGAAACGAACTCCTTACAGGAAATTAGACATAGTTTATCCAGCTTGGCAGAATTAGACTAAAAACATATTTATGGTGTGTAGTGAATTGTGGAATCACTGTAATGAGTGACTTTAGGTGGGGTACAACACTAAGTGCCGTTTGACCGCCGACTTTTATGCACTGTCATGCACTCTCATCAACTCTGACGCACTATCATCGACTCTCATGCACTCTCATCGACTCTCATACACTTTCATCGTCAACTCTCGTCATGCACTCTCATCGACTCGCTATCGTCAACTCTCATGCACTCGCTATCGTGAACTCTCGTGCACTCTCATCGACTCTGGTGCACTCTCATCAACTCTGCTGCACTCTCATCAACTCTGCTGCACTCTCATCAACTCTGCTGCACACTCATCAACTCTGGTGCACTCTCATCGACTCTGCTGTACTCTCGTCAACTCTCATGCTCGGTCATCAACTTTCATGCACTCTCGTCTTCTCCCCTTCACTCTCATCGACTCTCCTTCACTCTCATGATCATTAACTTTGAACATGTTCCGAGTTAAGAGAATTTCATATATTGGTTTGGTAACTGTTGTCTCATAAACTCTCATCTCGTTTGATCGCGTACATGAGAATTGAGCACAACTCTCGTCCAAATTTAATCACTCCGTTTTCATGAACTCTCATCTCGTTTGATCCCGGCTTTAAATACATGGTTCTGAAGTGAGCTATCGCCAAACCGTGCTAAAGTTTCCTTTTTAAATATTTTGTGAAGTGCCACCAACAAAATGCTTTTTAAACTTGGTAAACTTTCTAATCAATCGAAAAGACCTTAAAGGGCGTCCACGCCCTGAAGAGAATAGGGAGGAGAGATATCAAAACAAATTCCTTTTTCTTCTCCCCTCCGTAAATTTTTCTTGCCACTTGTTTTTACCGTCATCTCGATGTTTCTTTTCTTCAGTACACTTCGCATATGCAGTTAACCCTATCATTTCCGAATAAAAGCCATATTTGTTCGGCGTTTAACTTTCAAGTTAAAACGTTCGACAGTCTTCACTTGTCTTCAGTTGCCAGACAATTGTTGTGCAAAATAACATGTTGGTGTGTGTTTCAAGCGCCACTTTTTCAATTTTCCTGTTTCGCATGCAGCAGAGTTTTCCCACACTGTGTTTCTACAATGTCTTCAAAGGAAAGGAGAGAGCTGGTAGCGATGGGAGTTATCACAACGACGAAGAGGTTTGTCGTTTGATAACTAGTGATCCTTACACCTTGCCTTCGTTTTTTTAAGAAAAAAATAATGATAATAATAATAATAATAATAATAATAATAATGATGATGATGATGATGATGGTGATGATGATGATGATGATGATAATAATAATAATTAAGCTCATTCTATGGACCCTACTGAATCATTTTGGCCGCATGCTCAGAGAGTTAGTAGACTTTAGCATTTAAATATCGTATATCAGTAGTAAACTAAATCAAATTGTTTCTGTTGTTGCCGCCAAATAAATATTTAGTTTGGAGGCATTTTTTAAAACCCTTTCTGCTCGAGCCTTTATATCAGCATGTATCTTCTCCTTACATTATCCACACAGAATATGTCGTCAGTTCGATGTGAGACTATAGCAATTGAGCTTGTATATGGCAAACTATCTAAAAATAACGCAAAGTTTTGTTCCAACCTGTTTTTAAAAAAATTACCTATGCCTATGCCTATGGAGTCTTGAGCTTTTTTGTTGGCATAAACTGATTAAGGTAAAGTTACAAAATTTCTAACAAAGACAAAAAAATTAATTAAAAAGTAGTTTAGAAAATAATAAAGCGAAACCTAATATTCAGCAATATCCTATATGTCGTGTTTACTGAATGTGACATGATGGCATTTCCAGGCTGGGATAGAGTCAAAAAGAGAGAGACAAAATAGCAGCGGAAACCCTAATGGGGCCGTGACGTCACGTCTACAATAGCTTGTTGTGGAGCAAGCGCAGGCGGCAGGATAAAACGATTCTGCGGGGATCTGTTTTGTGTCCTTCATAAGATAACATTGCGCTACTCAGCACCGCGAAACGACAGTTAGCTAGTTCAGAAGAGATAATTACTACTTCAATCGACCTCCTTTCCTTTCGACTCGACGATGCCTCAAATAAGAAAGTCTCGCCATCCGCTACAGCTCCATTTAAATCCTGTCAAAAAGGTATGTTTACTTTCTTTTTCTTTGCTGTTTATCTTGTCTAGGATTAGAGTTAGTGAGTTTTACAGAAGGTGGTCTGTGGACAACAGGATGCTGTTTAGTTGTTGAACAGTCGTTTACTACCAAACTTTGGCCGCTGCTCAAAAGATGTCAGTGCTTGGAATCTGGTAAACAGATCGTTGTCTGGTAAAGGATACTGAAACATAACGCTTGGTGGTCGAATTTAGAATGATGTAGTGTTAAAACGAATCCATAGAAGGAGCTATCGAAGTAAGTGGAACACTTGAGATTTGGTGAAGGTCACGGCGTGTAAATATGCACTAATTGATGAAAGCCAACGGAGTAAATATTGTTAGAGTTGTATTTGCTCTACGATAACCAAACATTACACAGAGTAAGAGAGAATTTTATTCCATAAACTGAGTTGCTGAAGTATACCGCCATACCTTCTTACAAATTCGTGTACCTTAAATTACCGATGGTAGAAAATCGAACATTTTATTGTGGGAACAGAAAAGAATGAAACGGACATATGATTTTGATTTTCCACAAATCAATGAATGTGTGGCGTCAAAAATTGCAAACGCATGTCAAACTTAGACGACTAACTTAAATCACATGCAGAGTGAAAGTGATTCGCACTTTATGAAAAGTCCCGATCACTTGACAATGATTGATGAAACTTGCTTGAGATGACAAAATATGGCCCTAAGGTCTCAAAATAATCATCTCTTCTGTATTCCGACATTTCTGTAAACGATCCGTGATTTTAAGATATTTGCGACACCGACACCAAACAGTAAGTGACGTGTGATTGGCGGATGAATAGCGGTGAGCCATTTATGCTCGAGTGGAAGCGAATATCAAAATGCACACCATGGCACACCATTCTTGTATAAGTGTTTAACTTTGCTTCAGCTTTTATTATCAATTAACACAAAACAACATGAAATGTTACATGTGAAAGCAGTCCAAAGGCTAATGAAACCCTGATCTTGTTTCTTTTATAAAATGGAGACAAGGAAACGAAAAGCGGAGGAAGTTTACGAAAGTCCTGCGGACGAGTCAGACGAAGGAGTTAAGGATGATAGTTCGGATTCCGAAAATTCGAATCTGGAAGTAAGTTCACGAGGAAAAAGCAAGCGAAGAAGGCGCAGGCCTCGACTGACTGGGTTGAGTAAGCAACGACAGGCCGCCAATGCAAGGGAAAGAAACCGAACTCACAGTGTAAACTCTGCCTTCACCAACCTGAGAGTTCTTATCCCGACAGAACCTTCAGACAGGAAACTATCCAAAATTGAGACACTGCGTCTTGCATCTAGCTATATCGCACATTTAGGACAATTGCTCGTCAGTGGAACTCAGTGCCCCAACGTGTCAGCAGCCCCTTGTGAAAATCCAAGCTCTGCTTTATCGGGCGCTTCGCAGAGGAGAGTTTGTACGTTTTGTCTGAGCTTGCTTAAGGCGGTGAGTGCGTTTACAAATTGTTAAGGAAAAGGAAGAGAGTGTTCTCACTAATTAGAAATACATGATATTTGTCAGCACCGTAAAGAAGCAGCTTTGTATCTGTCTTTGTTTGGGCCGTTTAAAGAGCGTGTTTTGCATTTCTCATTTGACAAAGTATTTTTTTCTCACAATTTATTTCGTCTGTAGCACATAGTTTGGACGAAACCAAGGAAATCTAAGACTTATTTGGCCTTATTTCTACTGAACTATCTCTTGATCAATTGACTCAAGAGTGGCAGCAACTGATCTCAGCAAAGCTTCAGTTTCATGTAAATCTATAGCTCTACCAGAGATTCGAAAGTGAAAGAGTGTTCAGACTTTTCATAACGAAAGCCTTTATACATTATAAGTGTATAAAGCTGCAATTCACTCGAATTTAGTAACACCTTTTAGTTATAAAATAAACTCTCTCCATGATAGGTTTTATTAATGTTTAAACTCTATATTTTTCAGAAATACAGAGCAATTAACATCGCTGAAATACATGGTTCTTTAAAAAGAAAAAACGCATGTTTTACCCTTAAGTATGAAATTGTTTTATTATAATCTGAGAATGACGAATGAGGTCTGAGCACTGTGATTTTTTATCTGCAAAGATTCGCGCGCTTACGATGTAGTGGCCGTTATAACCTGATAACGCTACACTCTTTTTTTATTAAGAACCAGTAAAATTGAGCACAGGCTCAATGTTCTTATTTTTCGGCCATTTCAGGTTCAAAATGTTCTTATTTTGTTCTTAAAGGCCCTTAAAATTAATTTTCTATGTTCTCCGATGGGGTTATCCTACTCCATATGTCGTGATACTACGTGTACTGTAGAGTTCCGATGCTTGTTTGTTGCTGTTCATATCACCTTTATTTGTTATATGTTCCTTTTTATTTTTCTTAATTTTTCTTTTTTTTATTAAAAAACATTCAGCCTCAGATTGTTCTTATATTGTTTTATTTTTCGAGCAATTTCAGCCTCAATGTTCTTCTAACTACGAATGAAAATGTTTCAAACTGAAAATGTTAGCAATAAGATGAATTTGTTCGAAATATTTGAGCATATACATTTTTTACCTGTTCAGTTTAGCGGCAATCGTGTTTATTGTAACCCGAGTGATAGATGAAACTGCACTGATTGATATAAATTCAGCAACGCTGTACTACCCAGTTTAAAAAGAAACAATTTCAAACGTGTATATACTACTGACCAAAACAACTTAAATATATAATCGTCGTTTTTCTTTGCACTGCAACTTGACAGTTTTCAATAATTAAATTCTCGTGTCTTCTATAAGTATAAAACCATTCGGTCATTGCTGTTGAAGTATCGATTAACCTTGTACAACTCTTAGATAAAATTTGTTCGCTTATTTAAAAAAGGGCTAGTGAGACTATATTATTAATGAAATCTGTAAACCAGAAATAGCTCTTAAGGTTTCTCGTCACAACTGGATTTTTGTATGAGACTATATATATACTCTATAGACTATAGCTCATCAAATGGGCTTGTGTGTTTTTGATGCGGTTCGCTGAGGTGGCCTGACCAAAATGAAAGCAATATGCTCTCATTTACTAAAAGGAAAAACCTGTGCAACGTAAGATTACGCTGTTGACATAAAGCATACCATTTCTTACCACCTTTTACCATAAAACCCATAAAACCCATTTATCAACTGAGTCCAATTAGAGCTTTCACTGGCGTCGTATGTTTGATGAGATAATAAGACTTACAATCACAAGCGGATCACAGTTCTCTAATCCTTTAAACTACTTTGTTACACTATCTAATCACTTAAAATGCTCTAGTAATCTGTAAATACAAAAATGTACTAAAACAGGCTCTCATAGGCTGCCTCAATCCTCTGATTACCATCGCCTTTCGGCAAAGGGAGATTGTTTCCTCTCCATATTTTCACAGACATCACAATGCACTCGGAATGTCGATTTGGCCACCCGATGGAATATTTTGCCTTCTAAATCGACCAATTGAAGTGTTAATCAGCTCATAAAACCCCAAATACTCATCTGGAACACATCTGGATTTGACAAATCGTACATTTCGTGCCAAAATGGTAATATTGATTATTGACCCACAAGAGAGTCACGCCGCATCTGCCTTTCATTCATTTTATGGCTTTTATGAGTTAATATTTCAAGATTGGTGAAACTGAGGATCTAGGAGCTCGTAAAAGAGCAACACGGAAGCTCATTGGTGTTTTAATAGCACCAATAATATGTTTGCGGTCAAAGCTACAGTTTTCACAAGCAGGGTTTGAAACAAAAATTTATTGTAAACATCGCTTTAACATGTACTTTCGTGACTAGAAACGAAGTTGAAAGACAAACTTGAAAAAATCCTGAAAATTCTTCACCTACAAATGAACGGACACAACACTGAAATAAAACTGATAAACTGAAGGACGACAGGAAAGCACTGACGTACATCCTGGGGAGAGATATCATATAGAAACTGATACAGACTATATTAGCATGCAAGGAAATAAGTCGGAGGCACTGCACTACACTAAAGAACAAAGTAAGCTAAAGTATTGTATGTTCAACACACTATACAGGCAACCAATCAAGCAACGATAAGAGAATCTGGAGGAATCACAAAACTAATATCTGGAAACAGAGTGAGTAAGACATTGTTATAATTATATGATTTCTTCGTAAAATCCAGTAAGGAGTGATAAAGCACTTGAGTGCTTGAAGGACAGAATGAAGAAGACATCAGTTGAAACTGCAAATTTCAGTGAAGTAGAATCGAAGTGCCAGAGTAGTCATCAGTTGAAGGGGAATTGATTTCGCTTAATCGATAAGCTTAACCTAGAGAGGCTGTCAGCTCATTTGGAATTGAAAGAGCGCAAATAGTTGACTATGAAACGTTCACTTAGCTCATCGTGTATTTATTTGTATTTGCAGGTTGCCAAAATTGAACCACTGGATGAAAACCATATGAAACAAAGAGACAAGCTATCATGATAAATAAAGTTTAACAATATAAACTGCTCGATTTAAGAACTGAGCAGGTTCTTCGATATCTGATAAGGATATGCCGTTGGCAAAACGTTAAAAACATTTTAACTTACATAAACAAGATGGTTTTGTTGGTATAAACCAACTATACCAAAAATTGGAGAGTTTCCAATGCCTCAGGCTTTACTGCTTGTGAGTGCCTCTAGCAGAAATAACTCATACTACCTTCCTCGACATTTCTGTGTAAATCACAGCTACGTTTGTGCTATAGAATACACAATGTGAAATAAATGAGTTATCTGATTTTGGTTTATTTGAGGCTTCATTTTCTTCTTTCACGCACCTTCAGCAAAACAAGGGAAAAATGAATTGGATAAACAAGAAAAGCCTACAGGAGTCTTCGTTGACATTGTCGTCCTCATTGATGTTGTCGTCCTCGTTGTAGTTGTCGTCCTCGTTGATGCTGTCTTCCTCGTTGATGTTGTCGTCCTCGTTGATGTTGTCGTCCTCATTGATGTTGTCGTCCTCGTTGATGCTGTCGTCCTCGTTGATGTTGTCGTCCTCGTTGATGTTGTCGTCCTCGTTGATATTGTCGTCCTCGTTGATATTGTCGTCCTCGTTGATATTGTCGTCCTCGTTGACATTGTCGTCCTCGTTGATATTGTCGTCCTCGTTGACATTGTCATCCTCGTTGATGTTGTCTATTACAGTCTATCCGCTTATATTACATACAGAAACTTAAAACGGCATTTACCTTATTATTTCTAGAGCTATTTAAGAAACTTATTCCATTTAAGAGCTATTGAAATGTTGCCAAAGCCGTGACACAACTACACTTTCAATCATCGAAGATTGGTGTAAAAAAGTGAAAAACTAATCCTTTCCTTTCAAATAAAGTAAATAAGTAAAGGCCGCTTATCAGATGCTTTCAGTAAGGACTAAGGACTGATGTAGCATAAAACATTAAATATTGGCAAAGTACTTACCGACCACCTGGATCCGTGGGTGCCGTCACCTTAGATTAGTCAGCCTTGATTTCATGACAATACGAATTAGAAACGTGGCTAAATGGTGCCCATTCAAGACATATGTTCAAGACTATTACATTTTAATGCCAGGTTTTCCTAAGATTTCCAGCAGAGGATCTATTATTATAATTTTTTGTACTTATGGCACAATCAACTATATCTAGCACCGGAGTGATGTAGGTGGTATATAACCGTCAGTTACGTCTAAACTATCACTACCGGAAAAAATTATATTTGTGCATTGCAAATATCAGTATTTTACTACTTAAATGACAACAGAAGTTCACAAACAAGTTTATTGGAATTTTCGCCATCATTATTTCATCATG
>JANSTR010150941.1:0-18465 GCA_025434805.1 Antipathozoanthus remengesaui | reverse complement strand
GATTAAGAGTTTAGATGTTAATTAGATCTATATCTTTCACTCCAAACGGACAAATATTACGAAAATTACGGGGGTCCAAATAACCCCCCCCCCCCGACGTTAATGTTATGGTTTTTGGCCAAAACGTTTAAGGGTTAAGACATTTCCAATAGATTACTGGCAGCAGTAACACTGATGTTTCATGTTAGAGCAAGAAATTTATATGAGACATGGATACCACAGCTAAAGATAATTATTTGCTAATGCATACTACAGAGACTTAATCATAACCTCAACAGGCTAATTATCATTAGAAATACTGTATAAATCATTACATAATATAATTATATATGTTAAATTATGGATTAATTTTGAATAAAAGGGACAAGGATCAATTTCTACAACAACCTCTTTGGTATTGCATATTCTTACAAAGATATTCCTAAAATCATATTCTTTTAAGAAAATGTTTCAGCAGTTGTTCTAAACACAAACAGTTCTGGTAACAAAACTGGCAATATTTGAAGAACTAAGGTCCCAACTCACTACCGCAATACATACTGTACTAAACACATGTCAGGCTGTCTGCAATGTTAACTAATGATTTAGTTAACGTCTGCAGGCAGGCTAACACAATGTTGCCAACTCCAAGTTACCTACCGCTTGACAATCTGTTCCAAGAGATCCAGCCTTTCTAGAGGATACTTTACAATGTCTTCAATGAAATCAGATGTGGGACCTAGTCTGTGTTGACTAGATGTTGTTAAACTGATGTCCTTCACAACAGACACTGCAGAAAATAAATCCATCCCATACACTGGTTGAGTCTGGCATCGTCTGCTGTTAATCACATCAAGTCGGGCAAGTTTTTCCTTACGTTCTTGGCTTTGTCTCTGTACAATCTTTGGCTTTAGAAGAGAAAAAAACACCATTCATTCATTCGTTCAATTCAATCGATACACTCTTCATGACAAAATCACTTCACTGCATATAGAGTTTAGCTGCCAGCTCAGAACTTCAATTTGTTATCACAAACGTTCAAAAACACGGACCATGAAGTTAACTCATCATTTGCTGGCAACACAACTTGCTGCATCATAAAATTATAAAAAGTAATAATTGAATAATTTTTATAATATAATGGCCTCACTAAAGTGATTCAGCATCACAAGTTAGTTCTATATCAGTTAATCATCATACTTCCTTTGATAAATAAAGTCTCCATCCTCACTTAAAAAACTTTGTTTTAAAGCTTTCTTTAATTTGGCTGTTTTGCTTCAAATTACCAACGCACTGCATACAGGTCAACATAAAAGTACACTTCCAACATGGCTATCAGCCTTTACAAACAAAGTCCAAGCACTGACTTACCAAGTAAAATGGGGATTTTATATCCACAGTTTTATCAACATTTCCATCTAGAGCAATCTTCTTTGTAGGAGAAACCTTCAAGGGTTTGGGATACGTCGCATCCTTCTTGCTCACTGTGACATTGTTCATATGGTCTACATGTGAAGTACCACTCTGTGTGACAGGAACAGCATGGGGCTGACTGGGGTCAAACTTTATTTCATGGGCACTTCCTTGACTGGGGATAAACCCAGAAACTCCAAGGTAGCCTGGTGCAGGTGTGACCTGCCTGAAGTTGGAGCTGACATGTGGAGCACTGTAGGGAGGAGGAGGTGGCAAACCCCTCGAATACTCTGCCAGTGGATAGCTGGTTCCATTAAAATCAAAACCATGACCACTCTGTCTAGTTAAATAACCATGTGTATGGTGCTCAGGACCCGCAGAATATAATCTGCTTGGTGTTGATAGTAAAGAACCACTGTAGGGGTGGGTTCCAAAGCCTGTAGGTGGGTCCGAACTCCAGCCTGGCTGAGAATAGGAACCAGCTGGTGTGTATAAGTAAGCCCTGTGGTCCTGTGAATGTGGGTAAGGGGGTGGGTGAACATAGGGAGGATATGGCAACTGTGTGTGAATGCTGTTTGCAACCTTGGACTTGGCTGCTATTTGACTGATCTGAAAGGAGGAACCACTAGGAAGTGCTGGAGGACGATGTCTGGCATGTGGAACAATTGGACGTGTTGTTTCAGGACACGAGTCAATCTCCACAATCAATCTTCTTGGTGTCTGTAAACACCTTGTACGGAATGAAGCATAACAGGTCACCTCTCTCTCTACATCAGCAAGTGAAAGGTTGAGGTAACCAAAGTTAACACAACTGAACGGATCATAGTCTAGAGCTGTCAGTACCAGGGATGCAGTATAGTAAATGATGCAGTCCATCTGAAACGCTGACACTGTCGGTCTGGTCTCAAAAAGATCTGGGTGATTGCAAACCTGAAAGAACAACAGTTACTTCATTTCTTTTCTTGGTGAAAAAGTGTTAATAATAAACTATTGAATTTATTTAATTTCAATTAAGGTTTAAGCAACCAGTTGTGTTCTCATTTCATCGATGTGTTGCCCTTGACAGGATCCACTGAGAAGTTAAACACATTCCAATGGGTTTTAAAAGAGCTGTTTATCTAGGCTACGTGCCATAACATGCATTTAACAGGCAAATAAATACAGTATTGGTATGTAGCCAGGTATAAAGCACATTTACAGTAAGGACACACAGAGGTATTATTATTCTTTGCATTTAGAAATGTAATAAATAACCAAAACTAAACAAGAAATAAAGATTACTGCAAAGAGAAAACACTTAGTATCAGTACTAAATACACAAACAAATAACACTCAATTTCTCTCACAGTTTTCATACTTCTCTCTACAAACTATAACAAAAAACTGTACTTTCTTCAATGTAACTGACAACTGTGAATAACGAACAGGTTGTTGAGAAGTTGAACAAAAGGTGGCTGAATGTACTGTACTTGTAAAAGCAACATATAAAAATTATGGCAACAAGCAAATAAGTCACAAAATGTCTGCTAAGTACTCAAACTGCATGGCATACCTTCCTTAGCTGCATCAAGATATTGATAACACTCAGGAAATGTCCACTTTCAAGAGTCTCTTTTGTTCTGCAATCCAACAAGTGTGATCAGAAGAGGAATTATAATGTACTAACTTATGTCAGAGGAAAAACCAACACCAGTGTTTAAATGTATTACGTGCTGTTGCTGTATAAAATGCAATTGTTACTATATGATGCATATTTGCTGCCGAGCGAAGCGAGGCAGTGAAACTAAACCGGACATTCTGTTTGGCATACATGAAGTAGCGACTCATCGCATGGCAAGAAAAATTTCGATTGACCGATTCCGTATGTTTGTCTGTCTGCACTCGTTCCCAGGTTCTTCTCGTTATACACCTTTGAAATAATTTCAGTTCGCTTGACAACTGCCTTTGATGAAAAGCGAAACAGCAAACTTTTAAAAAGCAAAGAGAATCGTATAAAGTGAAGATGGCCTCTGAAACTGAGCAGCAAAGGCAAGCCAGACTAGCTAAGAAGCGGCAATTATATGAAGCTAGAGTATATATCTTCTGACGAAGCTGCGGTTTTGTCACGTAATTCGATTTAAGGTGACATTAACTTGAGCACTTCAATAGAAGCAATTAATAGTCTGCAACGTGGCGTTAGAAGCGTTAGTTTTGACATTTCCAAGTCGAAAAAACTACACTGAAGTAAATGCAAACCCAGATTTTCAGCAAATGTCAATGGACAAATGCTTTTATGATTCTTGTAATGTAAAACCAACAGTATTTGTAACGATTCTGAGATCAACACATGGTCCACTGATGATGACAACTCAGTGAAGCTGAGCAAGTTATATCCAGTGGAAGAATCTGATACTGTTCACAGACAAGTCAAACATTATTAAAAAAAAGAGCAGAGTATTGAAGTCACCGGCAGCACTTAACTTCTCAATGAGATCAACTACTAGTTATACCTGTAAACACAAACCATTCTATTTTCTCATGCTTGGTGCATCACAGACATTCAAGCTAATTGCTATTAAATACAAGTCAAAATACAAATTATGTATATCACAGCCACAAGATCTTTGTTGAAATTCGAATTGTAAATATTAATGCCGGTCACACAAACCAATTTTTACAATGTTTGACAGTCTAAGCAGGGTTTATGAGGATTTTTTTAGTTTTATAAAAGTGAAGATAAAATGATATGCACTAGCAGTATAATAACACTCTGTATCCCACATAGAAAATGGGCCACAAATTTCTTCTAACAAAACCAACACTAGGTTTATCACTAAAAGGATAAGAGTTACAATTTAATTTATGATGGAAAATAGGAAATCTAAGGTCACTACACCAAAATAATAATGACAATCCAATCATAACCCTAACAAATACCAGACATTTTGAAGGCAAATTATTTATTATACTGCTGTACATAGATTGTTGCCCTTGACAGGATCCACTGAACAGTTTAAATACTTTTCAATGGGTTTTAAAAGAGCTGTTTCTCTAGGCCACGTGCCATAACTTGAATTGAACAGATAAGTCAACACAGTACTGGTAATGTGGCCAATAGTAAGTGAAAAAGATCACTGTTGTTACATGCCATTAACAAACTAAATCTGTTCAGCTGCAGGTGTCTCCAAGAACCTTCATTGTACATAGAAAAGCATGGGCAACCACACACCTATCTTCTAAACATGTTAACTTTGTTAATGTAAACTCATTTAACTCACATAGTTTGAATGTGTTAGTGGACGAAAGTATGGCTAAATTATGTGTCACAAAAAGACATGTGAATGTCAAGAAGGGTGCACATGCTTCTCTAGCTACCAGTTTTGGTAGCCCCGACATATTCCCAACGAAAACACTCACTTTGCTCTTGACATGTAGTCATCGTACAAATAACGCTGTCTCTTTGATAGCCGACACCTGACTACATGCTCATACTTCTTGGGCATTTGCTTTTCCACTTCTAGTTTTAATCTTCGCAGAAGGAATGGTCTCAGAACCTGTGAAGATATATGATGTGTTATAACTCCAACTTACAGTACTTACTGGCATAACCAAAGTGACTGACCAACACTGACTCAAAAGTCTCATCCTTACTGATCAGAGAGACAAATGAAGTGTTTTTTTTTGTTTGCAAACAATCATAAAGTGAACAAGTACTGTATTGAAACATCAAAATGAAGTCATGGCTTATAGTGTACCCTTTCAATGATTTGCTGGCAATGCATTAACATGTGCATGTTAATCTAGCTTCAAATAGTTCAAATTCAGCAGTCTGAGAAAATTTGTGCAGTTGCAGTGTAATGAAACATGTATTGAAAAACATCTTCAATCCATTGTTTGAGTGAAAGGAATGGTTCCATTCAACTGTATCCAATATACCAAGAAATTTCAGCATGTCTTCTCTGGCCATATGGATGAAACCAATGTTTCTTTAACATGAACAGATGGTTTGTGCACATGCTGAATAGATGGATACTAAATAACCACATGTTGAAGCAACTGAGCTACATGATATTGTATTTGAACAAGACACATTAGTAATGGCAGCTTAAGTGCCCTAATGATGCCATTTCTTTGTGCTATGCATCTCACATGGCAAACCTTTACCAAGTCAGGTGTTCAACCTGGGATTTCCTGTTTGGCAGTTAGTGATCTCACCAACCATTTGAACCTCTCATTTTCTCATTTAAATGGCTGCCTCCTCTCCCTTTTCCTCTTCTCTGCCATACCTCTTCTCAACAATGTCATCAATACAATGGAATTGCTGAAGTAAACCAAAGAACAAGACTAACCTTGTGCAGACGCTTTATAATGCTCTCATTGTACTCCTGGCTACCTTCAATCATGCCAGTGAGAGGGTTGGAGAACCACTGTTGGAAATCCTTGTGTGACTGGAACAAGTGTGGCATCAGGAAGTGCATCAGTGACCACAGTTCCATCAGACTGTTCTGAAGAGGAGTCCCAGTTAGCAGCAAACGGCGCTGGCTGTTGAAGTTCAGGAGATACTGCCACCGTTGGGACTTGAAGTTCTTGATATTCTGAGCCTGAAGAAATAAATCATGAATACATTAGCTTTAATGCTGGCAACAATATTCAGGCCCTATGATTAGTAATCTACAATAAATTATTATTTTCAATTCTGTTTGGATTATTATTTATTTTACCTCATCAAGGACAAAATATTTCCATTTCTTTCTCCTGAATGCCTGATGATCTTGCACCACAAGTTTGTAAGATGTAATGCAGACGTGAAATGCATTGGGCTTTGTCCATCCCTAGTAACATACAACAAAAAGATGAGTCTTGCTTCTCAATGTAGTAAGCAACATTGAAGACAGAAGATTACCATGAAGTGAATACCATGAAGTGTTGTGTGAATAACCAAAACAAAAATGGGTTTTAAATTGATGTCAGTTCTGCCGCCTTAACACTTAAGTCAATTATACAAATTCTACAGTGTGAAAACTTGTGGGGGTACTTGACAGTAATTTAATTCAACTTTCAAATGAACAAAGCTAAAAAAATAATCAGTAGCAGAATGTTCGAGGTCATCACAATTATTCACAAGCATATGAAAAATGCACTTTGGTGGAGGTGATCCAAGGGGACATGTGATTTTCAAAATATTATTAAAATAATTATAATGTTAGCAGCAAAATCATCATTAACTTTTGTTTACATTTCAGTTCATAAGATTTTCTTGTGAGAGGGGGTGCAGTAGACTATGCTTGTAAACTAAAGACTTGTTGCTCTTGACAGGATCCACAGGACAGTAAGGCTGATAGTCTAGCGGGTTTTTAAAGAGCAGATATTGTTGGCCACATGTTATGGCTATAATTGATCTAGTGTATCAACATAGTACTTATTTAATATGTGGCCAAGTTGCACACACAACAATACATATAATGATTTCTGCATATAATGTATAAAGGTGTTATGCTCAACACCAAAAAGACTTTCCACTTTTTTTCCTAGCTGGCCTACTTGGTTAGCTCACTATTCTCACTCAATGATTAATCTGTTTAGTCCCAAACACAACAACTGGCATATTGCTGAAGTCCCCCAAACTGTCTTCATAGGTTCCTTGTAAACACTTTGGGAGGAATTGTGTTTTGATAGATTGCTATGTATGATCAATTGCTTTATTCACATAACAAGATAACACATTCTCTCTGGATAATGTACATGTAAAGGGAAGGTACATGTGTATGCTGATAAACTGACTGGGGCTGAAAAGAAATGAAACTTTTCTAGATCAACTTCTGGATAGTTAACCCAATTTGTGTCTTACCTGTAATTACAAAATAAAATATATTCTAATAATTCTCTGAGTTGAACTAACCTGCCTTTTGACCTTCCTCTCTTTCTGATTCCCAAAATATGTCAGGACTTTAAAACCTGGACACCATTTCTTCAACTCTAGTTCCCAGTTAAGCATCACACTGGTTGGTACAACAATTAGGTGTGGCCCCCAGATGCCCTTGTCACAAGCAAGGTGTGCCAGCAGAGCAATGGTCTGGATGGTCTTGCCGAGACCCATTTCATCAGCAAGGATACCATTCAGACGCTTCTCATGCATTGTCACCAGCCAGTCTAAACCAATCAACTGATACTCTCGTAGTGTCCCTCGTAACAAGAATGGAACCTTTGTTTGTATCTGCAACATCAATGATCCAATACATTAATGATATGGTTGGAAATACTTTTCTGTCTGTAGCATGTTCTCCAAAGTTTTCATCCACAGTAGATCCTTTACTGGTTTCCTAGCATTGTGAACAATTTAACATAACTCTGTGTTGCTTTCCTTCTGTGAAACAACTCATCCTGAGTGATGAAACTAAAGCTGTCAAGTACATGTAAATCTGCCTCACCTCTGTTGTTTCCAATGTAAAGCCCTTTGGCTGTAGGCTTTCAGCAGTGGCTGCAGCATCTGTCAGTTTCTGGTCAGGGGAAGAATCTGGATTCTGAAGAACAGACTTTTGGATTATTTTAAGTATAATAATAACAAAATAAAAAAAGATAGAATATTGAATTGAAGCCAATGAAAACTACCGTATTTACTCGATTAAGCCCCGCCCCTGAATAAACCCCCCACTAGTAAGACCAAAAATTAAATAAGCCCCGCACCCTAGTGGCTGATGTGAAGCTTATTCGAAACACTGAAGATGGTTTAAAAAGAAGCGAAAGAACACAGTGTTGAGTCTTATATTAACACTGGGAATTTATTGCAATATTTTACATGTTTTAGTTCAAGATGCGCATATTTCAGCCTCTTTTTCTGCAGTTCTGATTCTAAAATGTTTAACAATCGCTGTTCAGTTGTGTAGGCTACAAACTTTGCCGGTACAATGAGGCCCACTTCTCTCGTTTTTTTTTCACTTTACTTGCGCAGTCAATTTGTTGTCAGTTTTTGCCTCTAGAAACTGATTCATGAGTCATGACAGTTCGATTGGTGCATGACCAACAACATCCACTTCTGTTTCAGGACCAATTTATTTTTTCTTTCTGAAAACCCCAATCCCATTTTCGTCATATTCCTTGGCTTCAGTGCGCGTATCCTTGTGACACTTTAGCATCTCATTGAGAACTGGCATTCAAACTTATTTGTAGACGTGGTGTCCCCAAATCACTGTTTCAAACTCCACTCTATAGTACAAGCCAAATTCCCTGAGAGGAACAATCCTTGCCATTAGACTAGCTTGCGATTAGGTTTAGTGTAGCTGCAGTTTAGAACCCACACAAGGTCAGAGATCATAAGAGAAAGGGATGATCATCGCTGGTGCTTTACCAGTGTACGTTATAAAACATTAAAGTGTTGCTTGATCATGTCAGATCACCACATCACGAACTGACCAATGAGAACGGCTCAAGAACCATTATCCTGACAATTTGAAAAAACTTTCAGTTCAGAAGAAAAATGGCGGAAGCTTGCAAAAACACTTCTCACAAAGAAGAAAAACTTCGAAAATATTCTATCAACACAAAGATCATGGTGATTAAATATGCAGAAACTCACAGCAACAGATGCATCCCGGCGGTTTCAAATAGATGAAAAAACGATATGGGAATGGAGACAGAAAAAATGCAAGATACAAGCTGTAGCTGGAACTGCAGGTGGAAAGAAAAGACAGAGGTTGGATGGAGGTGGCAGAAAACCATTAAGTGTCGAGCTTGAAGAACTGCCGCTTGATTGGATTTACAATAGATGCGTTCGTGGTCTCCGCATTTCCTATAAAATGATCATTAAAAAGGCTGAAGTTACTTACTGTGAGATGAAATCGAAACAATCTACAGAAGACAATCATGAGGGAGATGGGGAATGTGATGACTTTAAAGCTTCAAGAGGATGGCTTACCAGATTTATGAGAAGGAATTCACTCTCTTTGAGAAGACAACCGTTGCTCAAAACGATCCAGACAGAGTTATTGCAAAACTTATATCATATGTCATTAATGTAAGGTGGCTGGAAACAAAGCATGGTTATTCTGAAGTTGAAATTATTGCAATGGACGAAACACCTGTGTGGTGTGATATGATTTCTGAAACCACTATTGACCATACCGGCAAAAAGATTATCACACTAAGATCAACTGGACACTAAAAAACAAGAGTTTCTGTATGCTTAGCTGCCAAAGCAGACAGTACCAAACTGAAGCTTATGGTAGTTTTCAAAGGAGTAAAACGAGAAGTGGCTGCCTTAAACGAAGAGTTCAAACACAAGGCACTGGTAGCAACATCGGAAACTGCATGGATGAACACGGAATTGACCCATGTTTGGATCAATTCTGTGTTGGGCGATTTTTCTTTCCGTCGAAGATTACTGGCATGGGACTTGTACGAGTGTCATATTGAAGAAAGTGTAGTTAAATCACTGCAATCTAAAAAGATTGATTATGTGATAGTGCCAGGTGGCTGTACCAGATATATCCAGGCTCCCAACATGAGCCATTCAAGTCTACCTGTACTGAGATTTACGATGAGTGGTTGAGCACAGTCGGCATCCATTCAGAAACAGCAGCAGGAAATCTGAAGGCGCCTGACAGAAGGAGTGTCTTGGAATGGATCTTAGGAGCATGGGACAAGCTACCAACGAATGTTATTGCAAAATCATTCAAATGCTGTGCTTTGAGTCTGCCAATAGATGGTACGAGTGATGACAGTATTCATGTTTTATCTGCTTTTTCATTGATCTCAATGTAAATTTCCAAAATAAATTGTCATTTATACAGGAGAGAACTTGCCACCTCATTTGGAGTGCAAAAGCTCGTGCCTCAAATAAGCCCAACCCTGAATAAGCCCAGCCCCGAATAAGCCCGGCACCAAAATACGAAAATTAAATAAGCCCAGCAGGGCTTAATTGACTAAATATGGTATATGGCATATATATGTGGTGATTAGAACAACTCTCACTTTCAGTTTACCAATGCCAAACAAAATATTACAATGCCAAACAAATCTAAAGTAACAACTAACCTTCTTCTCTCCTGAGTCATCTTCCCCTTTTACCAGGAATTCGGTTATCTCATCTTCTTCATCTTCCTCCTCGTCAAACTCTAAAAATGAAAAATAAATTATGTTACGGTTGGGGTCTAAGGTTTTGGGCAGGAATGGCAATACAGATAGGGTTGGGACTATAATTAACTACAACAACAGTTGGTTACTGTAGGATTATGGTTGGGGTACTCTATTCATACGATATGTTCAAATTCCAACACTTATCATCACCAACTCAAATGCCTCATTTACCATTTACAAAATTAGAGAATGTGTGTGACCTAGCACAAGAAAACATACACTATTTGTCATACATTTATAAGTTTCAAAAATAACTTAAACAAATAAATATTGCACTCCTCTTGGTGCACTGCCTTGCCTGGGTGGTGAACCAATTGTAGCACAACATGCACAGTGAGTGTAGTCAAAGCAAACTTGTGGGTTCTGATGGGATATAGGTGAGTCAAACTGCTATCCACATCTATTTCCCAGTTCTAATCTCATAGTCATCACTGCTTCTGAAAAGATCCTTGATATGCGATTTCACAGTCTAAAAATGCTTCATTTTGCAAGTTAATTCTTTGCCAGAACCTTCAGAAATCAACATGAGGAACAATAGCCCTTTAACAATGGTGCATTTCCAAATTTTGAAGAAAAGCAAGTGCAGAAATCTTAATAACTTTGTTTAGGATAAAATAAGAGCTTAGACAAACATTTTCAATTGCTCCCTCCCCTTCTAGGGACTTCTCAAAACTAGTTCCTAGGCACTCAAAATGTTAACAGTGAAGTTTCCAGAAAAGTGGGATAGTTTGTTTGAGTGCAGTTGGTTTCAATTTCTGGAAAACCAGGATAGTTTGGCTAAAGCCTTAAGGAAGTGCATAGGTATTTGGGGGAGGGGTGGGGTGATTGTTGACAGCCAGCTACTGACCTTCAGATGATAACTCATCAACACTTCCTTCATCACTCTGAATATCTGTGGATTCATCCATTTCTGCTGCTGAATACTGCTTGCGCAGTTCATCAATAGGGATTTCACCTTCACAAGACAGAAACATTTTAGAGTTTGAATTACATGTACATTCTATAAATGGCAATACACTTATCTTGTGGAAAATTCCATGATTTGTCAGAAAGTGGAATCAAAGTAGCGGTTATCAAATATTCAAAACCCTTGCAAGAGTTGGGCTAAATTTAGGTGTGAAACCAATATGTCCACTCTAACATTTTCAATTGATGCTGTATGCAAGTTGATCTATTTAGGCCTGCAATTTTCACTGTCAATTTTTAACAAAGATACCCTCACTAGGGACTCGCTATGTTTAAGGAATAGATACAGTACCGTCCAGATGTAACTTAACGTTGACCCGTGGGATTGTCCCGTCATCCCGATGGTCCGTCCCTTATCCCGTAGGGAGCGGGATTTAACCCAAGGGATCGATCCCGTCGCTGTCCCGTTGCTGAAATTCGTCCCTTTCTGACCCGTGGGACTAAATCAGTGATGCGTTTATGTTGTCCCATGCAATACTTTCTTTTGTAACGGTGTTTTAGCAGCCGCGCAGGGCAAAACAAAACAAACACAAAAGAAATCACGGTGATTTGACATAACATTTTTAAAAAGGTCTGTTCGGAACGGCATGCAGCATCACTTCAAATTAAATCCTTTGGCTTTGGGTCAATTCAATTTGTTTTCTCAGTCAACGTACTGTCATTGTGATTCGTGATTCTTCAGTTCTTGATGTGATTTTTTGCTTATGGAGCAACACGGACGAAGCGGCTTTCATCCAAGTTTCGAAATCTACATGCACTTTATTCATCGTGCATGTATAATGAACTTGTTGATGGTTTGTAGCCAGATTTGTCTGCCGCATAAATGGAAACCATATTCTAGCTCTTACAAGTTAAAAGCTGCATTTGATAATACATCATTTCCCAGTTTTTGAAACATTTCATTAAATTAAAATCTAAATCTAAATTGAAAACAAAACTCAAGGCATGTCACACCGAACTGTCTGCATTTGAGAATGAAATCTACATGCCAACAACTAGTCAAAGCTTTGACTATCAAACTAATCGGCCAGCAAGCCACTCAAAGATATTGTTTCAAACACTACAGGGCTTTAAGTGCTGCTTCATTGTTGATGGAACGTATAAAGTGGAAAATCACAGGTTACAGCATTTTGGCGTATCTTGCTACAAGTTCCGGTATTGTTTCACCTGGTTTTCTTTCCATGTTGCTCCAAAATTTAAAACACTCACACACAAGAAATCGTATCGGATGAAATCCGCCTATTGTATTAACCCAAGTAAACACTAGCATAGTGTCTAGTTCTTGATAGATTGGGACCATAAAAGCATCTCTTTTGATTGTAAATCGTCTCAGTAATCAAAAGAAAGTGGAGATAAGGAAGCCACCAGTTTGAGTACTGTATTCACACAAGTTTGAATCTTACGTTTTGTTTTCACTCAAGAGTGGCTGAGGCTTTATTCTTGATAGATCGGGGCGAAACCATCAGGCAATAAGAGCATCTGTTTCAATCGTAAATCAACTGACCTCAAAAAACTGTTTATCTGAAGATGTTTTGACATAGAGTCTAAATTATAATTTTCAAATATTTGGGTTCAGACGAGTGCAGGAAATTAACATTGAACCAATCACCGCATTTAAAAAAGCTCTTATCAGTCCCAAATCTAAATATTCCTGAACAGAAGTACGTAACTACAGGAATCCTAACCTTCATGTGCTCAGCCAATCACAGCACAGATGATGACAAGTTCAGAACATGTTTTTGGGTTACCTGTGACTTTGACCAGCAGATGGAAAGTACTTTAAACTCAGTCAGTCATGGATCCAATAAGCGAATCTAAGCCGGTCGAGATAATCAGCTAAGTTTTATTCATGGCCTACTTCTGATTTATGTAAGCTGAGATTGGAAAAATACTAGATATAGAATGGAGAAGAAGCACAATTACAGGAGAGTTAACAAAATTATAAATCTCTGACTCTTATTTGACACCACTAGCTGTCGGATACTTTTTACGACTGGTGACAAGAAATAAATAGCATGAAGTGCAAAAAGTTGTTGTTTCTTTTATTTTCTCATGTGGGCAGGGTTCTCCAGAAGGGCTGGCGACTGGTGATTTTCTCTGTTAACTATACTATATTACGCCAGCTAGAAGTTTTATACATTTTTTTTGGTACATCTAGTACATACACAGAAGAGCAAAAAGCTTTTCCATTTTGTGAGGCAAACAAATATTTTGATTTTCAGTCTTGTAACTGGCATCATTTGTTTTCTGTAACTTAAAAAACAAATGTACAAAACTGAGGTTGTTGCGTCGAGCAACTAGACGAGCAGGATACCCCGAGAAGAAACTGGGTTTGAAACTTGATTTTCCACTTGTGCTTGCCGATCTACACAACAAAGCATGGAAAGAACAGTATTTAAATTACTAGTATTCCCTCCAGAACATAAAGCTGGTGGGTAGGACAAAAGAAATCCAAAAGACACTCAAAAACCTTGATATGTTGGATGACATATAGTAGTGGTGATTGCAAAAACTGATGGATAAGAATATAATCCAAGTGACAAACCGTTCTGCAACTGTTTGTCTACAGTAACTTGTCAAAAGCTTCATTTTGTTGATCTTGTACATTCCAATGCTCTAAAGTCGTAACTAAAGTAAGGAGTAAGGTTGCTTGGAAAAATAGTTTAGATTCCTTTTGTCTATTAAAGTGCTTTGAAAAACGGGATATGTAGTTATTTTCAAAATGCCTTATTGCTTTGGCTTGAACTTCTCCCCCTACTTCAAGTTTATCTCCTCCTACTATTCCTGATTTGGGAGAACCCAGTGTGGGTACATGAATGGTGAAAATTAGAATCCTTCATTCTTGATGCCAAATGAAGGTGATGTTTGTTTATATTCCGACCTTCACATTCTCTGCAAAACTCCAAACTTATGCTTTTCACATTCTGTTTTTCAAGACAACAGTTGAAAAGTGTCCAGGTAGTTGCATTCCAGCATGTGCTTATTGTATTGTGTAATTAAGTCCATTGTTTTGTGCCATTCCCATTAATGTTCATGTCATATTTGCTTAAGATTCTATTATTTTTAATAATATCAATGTAATTTTACATTAAAAACAACCATAATACTTTTTGCAGTATCATAAAAACTGAAAATGAGGCTTAATTTCTTTGACCATTCACTCTTAGGGTGCGTTTGATTGACCCTATTCTGTCTATTCTGGAATAGGAATAAAATCTCAACGATCTGTCTAGATTCTCGGAGCATCAAAATAATTATATAGAACTAACAACTGGGACAAGTTTATAAACCAAGATGCTATTTTTTTATATTTTCTATCTTGGAACAGTAGTTCATTGAGTCGATCAAAGGTTTTATTCCACATATTCCTATTCTGGAATAGGGTCAATCGAACGCGCCCTTAGATGTAACTCTTGGAATTTATTATTTTCTATATTTGTATTTTTTCCTGGTCTGCATTTTGTTACAGTACCGCCCAGAGGTAATCTAACGTGCCTGCAGGTCGATCCCGCTGTCCCGTATCCCACTGATTTTTTTTTTAATTGTCCCATACAGGATCCAACGGCACACAACGGAACGACTTCCATTTTTAGTGGTAGTGACCTGTAGTCCCGTTGGGCGTCCTGAACGAAAGAACATCGATCAACCAATATTCAAACTACATACAGTAAACCACATGCTTTCAACCACTTCTCGACGCAATCATAAACAAGCCTGAACTAATACATTTACATGTACGAACGCAAGTCAGATATGTAAGTTTCAGACAAGAAGAGAATACTTTCAATCAAATGTCTGGAAGACAAACTGAGATCACAGGACTGGACTAGAAAGTATTTTTCTTTGACTTTGTTTATCTCTAAAATATTGTACGTTGTAGAAGAAGTGGTTGATAAGTAACTGCGAAACCACAATACCCAAAAGTTTGTCCCTTCCGTGGCACATGCAGTCGCTTCAAAAAGTGCTTATGAATCTTAATTCAGTCTTTATCAATTATTACCACAATTTACAGAAACGCATACGGTTTACAAGTTTTCAAATTTCCAAGGTTGTGTTTCGATGAATCAAATCATTGTTCAGTCAATGACATCTTGAGCACTTGAACTGAAAGCAAATACTTCTGCCACTTCGTAGACCGTGATGACGTGAGAACTTGACAGCTCTGCGACCTTGTAAATCCAAAACATTATTGCAAGTATTAACTATTTCTTTCTCTTCCGAAACTCTATACTATAAACAGGTGTTCAAAGTAACATAAACAAGACAAGATCTTACATTTTGCAATTCAGGAAATTCAACAAAGCTTATTCAAGTCCAGATGAACAGACAGAACAGTTGCGATTGAAAGTGATTCGATTGAAATATACAACAGGAACAAGAATATCAATAAGTGCCGAACTAGAAGTAGAACTGAATTTTGACGCTTGAAGTTCTACTTTTATTCATGACAGATTTGAGAATGATAGCACAGTATTTAATTGTTTTGATAGATCGATGTACTTTACTGCGAAATTAAAGCGACTGCAAAATTGCATGCGAGAACATAATTACTATTTATTCACAACGCTGATGGATTTTGCAATAACACATTCCGTGACAGTTGCACATGAGTCCAACTGGCGCCATCTGTCTAGAAAATTTACAAGGTTTATTTTTGAAGTTTTTATGTTGCATTTTAGTTTCAAAACAACTTCAATTAGACTGAATTAAGTTCGACATGGCATCTAAAACAGGGTCGAGTTGTCACTCTATATATTCAGAAGACTGCTTTAAGAATTTTTGGTTTTCCAAAACATGCTGCTACGTGCTGATTTTCTACCTGTGGGTTGGTAAGGGACGATTTCAACAATGGGACTTAACGGGACATAACCCGAGGGATAAATCCCGTTCGAAACGGCTTATGGGTCGGACTCGCGGGTTAGCAGGTTGATCTCGCAGGTCGACATAAGATTACCTCTGGGCGGTACTGTACTTTCAAGTGTTACTGGTTTATTCTTTTCATTGTCATGTATAATTATATTCGCTTTCATAATCATTTTGATATGGTCGAAGAAAAACAAAATTAGATTTCTTAATGTTCAAAGTTAGTCGGTTTGCCATTAGCCAGTTATAAACCTTTATTAATAAGTTTGTTGTTAACGGTAGTTTCCATGGCTTTTATATTTTTATCAGCATAGAGGATGTTAGTATTGTCAGCAAAAAGAAAAAAAGCTTAATTTTTCAAAGGAGTACTGTATGTCATTGATGTAGATCAGAAACAACAGGGAACCAAGAATCGAGCCTTGTGGCACCCCATAATTGATATACGCTTGTTCAGATATCCTCCCAGCAATTTCAATAGTTTGTTAACGTTTACTCAAGTAGGAAGAAAACCATGTATTTGTTATCCCTCGAAAACCGTAGTATTGTAATTTTCCAAGTAGGATGTTGTGGTTGACGGCGTCGAATGCTTTTCACAAGTCCAGAAAGACACCATATGTAAAAAGGCCCTTATCCATATTGGTTTGTACTGAATTAATTATGTCTAACGTGCATGTTGAGTCGAATGCGATTTACGAAAACCATATTGAGCCTTATGTAACAATTCATTTTTTTCAATAAAAGAGATCATGTGAGAATACATAAGTTTTTCAAAAATTCTATTGAAGTTAGATAAAAGAGATATAGGTCAGTAATTACTGGGATCATGCTCATCATCGAACTTATAAACTGGTCTTATTTTTGAAAACTTAGTTTGGCGGGGTGTACAGTACCGTCCAGATGTAACTTAACGTCCATACGGGTCGATCCCGTGGGTCAATCCCGTCGTCCCGCTGTCCCGTCAGTTAGGTAGTTGTCCCGTGTCCCGTCAGTCCCGTACAGGACTGTTGAGGGACAGCACGGGATGAGTTACAAGAAGAGATAATGACCCGTGATCACGGGATATATCCCGTGATAATTTTCACACCAGCTGAGCACATTAAAACTATAATATTGGAGCGAAAACTACAGTCCGATGGAAGTTTGCGTCAGCGCCAGCAAGGTTAAATTTCCGTCGTTCCGAGTCAAAATAGTTCGTCGTTCGAGCAGCATAATAAATCACTCATTAAATCAGTCAAGAAGTGATTTATTGCAAGACACATGAAATTCATGGCCTTTAGTTCTCCAGACATTTTATAAATATGCAAGTTATTAACGAGAACGAGATCTTTCAGTCTTTGGCTTCGCTCACGCCATCTTCAAATCATCTTCAGGAAAACAGTTTTTTGATGTCGGTCGATTTACAATTTGAAACAGATGCTCTTAATGACCTTAATCTTATTGCCCCGTTCTATCAAAAAGAAAAAGCCTCAGGACTTTTGAGTGAAACAAAATGAAAGCACTATTGTGTTTATTCAAACTTGTGTGAATACAGGCTTTCTATTCTCTGCTTCTGATCGAATAAATTCTCGACTTTGGCGGAGTTTGAGAATTTCCACCGAATAAATTCTTTACTTTTGGCGCAGTTTGTTGATGTCGGTTTCAATGACTGAAACGATTTACGATCAAAACAGATCCTCTTATGGCCCCGATCTATCAAGAATAAAGCCTCGGTGACTTTTGAGTGAAAAGAAAACAAAAGATTCAAACTTGTGTGAATACAGTACTCAAACTGGCAGCTTCCTATTACCGCTTCCGATCGAATAAATTCTCGACTTTGGCGGAGTTTGAGAATTTCGATCGAATAAATTCTTGACTTTGGCGCGGTTTGTTGATGTCAGTTTCGATTACTGAGACGATTTACGATCAAAACAGATGCTCTTATGGCCCCGATCTATCAAGAACTAGATGCTATGCTAGTGCATAATACTTAATAGGCGGGTTTCATGCGATACGATTTATTGTGCGCATTAGTGTTTTACACAACATGGAAAGAAAACCAGGTGAACAATACTACCATAACTTGTAGCAAGAATACGCCAAGATGCTGTAACCTGTGATTTTCCACTTTATATGTTCCATCAACAATGAAGCAGT
>JANSTR010150930.1:0-10883 GCA_025434805.1 Antipathozoanthus remengesaui | reverse complement strand
GGAAGAGAAAAGGCTCGAGAAGCAACACAAGAAATGCAGCCAAAAAGGCCAAGAATGACATTGTCCGAACAACAGCCGACTGTGACTAACAGAAACTGACACTCTGTACTACGCACCCAACCGTGAAAACTTTCACACGAAAGTAAATACATTTCCCGCGAAGGATGAAAGGGTAAAAGAACATTTTACTTCATATCTTCATTAGTTTTAAAGTAATCGAGATGCGGTTTTCACCAGATGATAGCACTTTTATGGTAGAATTCAGAAATCGAAAATAGTAAAAAACAGAAAAATAAAGCTTTTTTCATATTCTGTAACCTTGATACTTTTCCCCGGATAAAAGAAATACTTCACCTTGATTAAAAATTCCGCCCTCCCTGATAAATACATTTTTCACCCCGATCAAACTTTTCCCCCCTGATAAACATATTTTTCACCCTGACTTAAATTGTTTCGCTGCACAATAAACACATTTTAACCATGATCTCCGCTTTTTATTTGAGATCGCGTTTGTATCCACATTGATGCTATCGCACCGGCTAAACATTTTCTCCCGCATATTAAAGACAATATTTTACCCTGAATTAAATGCTTTCCCCCTGACAAACACGGTTTTAACCCTAACACATATTTCTCTCCGCGTTGTTATTTGAGATCGCTTTTCTATCTTGATTGAAAGTCCGTTTCATTCTTGATGCTTAATTATCGGCCATTATCACCTTCGTTCAATGTTTTCCTCCTTCATAAAACAAGACTTTCGCTTCGAATGATTGATTTAAAAACATTTTTCCGCAGCTAAAAGAAATTTTTCACCCTGATTAAAATGTTTATCCCCTTGACAAACACATTTCCTCCTGATCAAACTTGATAAACATTCTCTCTGCTTTGCATTTGCGATCTCTTTTTGTCTTGATCAAATCCGTTTCATTCCTCATGCTCAATTATCACTTTCATTTAATGTCCTCTGATATGAAACACATTTTCACCATAACATTCCATAACAGCAGGGGGAAGATTGTTTTTCTTGCCGCGCCATCTCTAGTGACTGAACGCCAGCTACGGTGGCTAGTACAAGTAATTTTATTGATTAATTCGTCTCTTCCACAGTCCGACAGCCTATCTTTGCGAGGACACGCGTACGATGAGAGTGAAATTGAAGCGTCATGTACTTGATAAAAATTAGCGCCCGGCCTCAAATAAGCGTCCACCGAAAAAGGCTGAAGAGTGCTAGAATCTGGTCTACATGATCGTTTTTTTACTTCGCTGCAAACGCCGATCACAAAGTCAAGGAAATATTGCCCATCCTCCTCCGCCATTATCTTTCTACCAGGACAAAACATAAAATGACGACTTTTATATGCAATTGCTTATCTCTTTCTTGAGTACTCTCTTGAGTACTCAACCGCACGAATTTTCGCAGATGACACCAATATTACAGCCTCAAATAAATCGACGGTACGCCTTCACCGGCAACTTAATCATGATCTGGGTAATATACGGAATTGGCTGCTGGCAAACCAACTCAGCCTCAATGTTCTCAAAACCAAGTACACATATTTCGCATCTGACTACAGTCTTGCAAATCTTCGCTTAGATCTCTCGGAGGCTATAAAAATTGGTGACAAACCTTTATCTAGAGTACGATCTACCAAATCCCTTGGAATTCAAATTGATGAGCGCCTGGTATGGGAGGAATATATTGACAGCCTATGTAAACGAGTCTCGTCAGGACTGGGGACTCTAAAGCAGGCCCATCAATTTTTCCAAAAAATCATTATTAACGATATATAATGCACTCGTAAAACCCCTTTTCGACTCCTGTGACGCAGTATGGGGCAACTTAAACAAAACTTTAACGGCGAGAATCCAGAAACTTCAAAATCGAACTGCCAGAATAATAACCCGCAAGGGTTATGATGTAAAGTCTGCTGAAGTACGAAAAGAATTAGGATGGGATGACCTGGAGACCAGCAGAAAGAAACATTTAGCCATCTTATTGTACAAGATTATGAACAAAAAGGCCCCAGGGTATCTCATCAACCTTTTCGAAAAAGCAGTAATAGAAACTACTCATTTCGAGAGAGCGAAAACAGACTTCTTCTACCGAAGTACAACACTGAATTGGCCAAAAGCAGCAATTTCTGCTTTGTTGGGGCAAAAGTATGGAACTCGATCCCATATAGTATTAGGTCTGCAATCTCTCTTTCTGCTTTTAAATGGCATGGCATATCAACAATCTTGCTGTTATATAACGGTTTTTGTACTCATTATATTTTACTAATTTGTAAATAGATAAATATAGTTTTAAAATCATAGTAGTTCACGGCTTTTCTGTAAAGCGGTATTTTTGCTGATGTAAACACCGTGGGTAAATAAAGTTTCATCATCATCATCATCATCATTATCATCTCTCTCTTTCTCTTTCTATCTCTCTATCTCTCTCTATATATATCTCTCTCACTGTTATAAGCATCTTTTCAGGGCAGTGTCCATCATAATTTGCTATATTGGTATCCCGCTCTCTGGCCGCTATAAACATTTTTCCAGGAGCCTGTCCATCATGGTAAGCCGCTGTATTGGTGTTCCGACTCTCACGCCGTTATATTTTTTTCCCATGAGGGCATACATTATGATTAGCTATACTGATATTTCTCTCTCGCCGTTATAAAAAATTTTCCAGTGCGGTGTCTATCATGACTAAACAACCCCGGAATTCAATAGGCAACAAAAACATGATAAAATTTGAAGCTGGGGTCTTCAATTACGAAAATCAATTTCACGAATAGGTTGTTATAACTGTCTGTTGACCATCTGCCTAAAAGTGGTGCACTAGAACAGGAGTTGATCAACTCCACGCCAATGGAACAACTCCAGCAATGCGTGTTTTGAATAGAAATGTATTATAGAACGCTTAGCCCGTTAAACTCAAGATTGTTTTATCTCCTATCTCACTAGCAGAAAACAAGTCACTTCCATTGTAAATTAGACTTATTCTTTTAAAGCTGACCCAATCGGATGATACTGTTATATACTAATCCTTATACTGCGCAAGTGAACTTTGAGACTAATTAAATTCTGATCACCAAAACCTCTGCCAATGGCTTACCCAAATCTTTTTACACTTAATGTTTTCAACTGCAAGTTTGTTCTCTATGGAAGTTCCCGCAAACTCATCAATTTTCAATCGGTGTCACTTACAGTTCCTTAATTCCTGAAAGGCATACAAATTTTCAAATACCATGAAATTGGTCCGATTGCATCAGCGAACTACGCAACAAGGGTAATCCAATGCACGTATCGCTCTCCTAAGAGGAGTCAAATACTTGTTGCCTGTCCACGCAAGGATCACCTTATTTAGCAGTATTGTTCTACCCTCTTTGACTATGCCAGTATTATGTGGGGAGACAGGAACAACTATAATCTTATGAACCAGCTACAGGTTTTACATAACATTGCAGCAGGGGTCATACTTGATCTACCGCGTTTCAATTCATCAGCATCCGAAGTCCAGGATAAACTAGAATAAAAAAACTTTTTTCGTTCAACAAATTTCAACGATGTATTGCAGTTTTTAAATGTTTAAACGGTTTGCATTGCCTGGTTTAGATTTTAATATGACTAAGAATAGCGATGCTCACAATTACAACACCCGTGGCGGGGATGACCTACCCTTATCTAGAAAAAACTGGGGAAAGCAGAGATTGGTATACAGCGAATTACAAGAATGGAACTCGCTAAATCCTGAAATCAAAACAACCTATTAGTAGTTTGAGTAGTTTAAATCGAAATTACATGCTTCCTTGATTTAGTACAATTTTTAGTTTGTCTATAGATTCTTCTTAGCTAAATGTACATATCAAGTCACTTGTTATTGTTTTGTCTATTTGTATGTATTATTCAATTTTTATTGTCAGTTAAGTTTTTAGATACAGGAACCCCAGTGAGTGGAGCTTTCCTGTTGAAATATAATTAATATAAATATTATCATCATTATTATTATTATTATTATTATTATTATTATTATTGGTGTTTTTCTACTTTGTTCGCCTGATCAAGACTTATAAAGAAGAGCTATAAAGCAGGTTAACCCTCGGACAACCAAACTATTTTATATCACAAATTAATCCATGGTGGGCGGAGGGGATCGTATGGAAGCCTCCATAATTTATCAAACTGTAATCCATGGTGGAGGAAGGGGATCATAGGGAAGCCTCCATAATTTCTCAAACTGTAATCCATGGTGGAGGAAGGGGATCGTATGGAAGCCTCCATAATTTCTCAAACTGTAATCCATGGTGGAGGAAGGGGGTCGTATGGAAGCCTCCATAATTTCTCAAACTGTAATCCATGGTGGAGGAAGGGGATCGTATGGAAGTCTCCATAATTTCTCAAACTGTAATCCATGGTGGGGGAAGGGGATCGTATGGAAGCCTCCATAATTTCTCAAACTGCAATCCATGGTGGGGGAAGGGGATCCTAAGGAAGCTTCCATAATTTCTCAAACTGTAATCCATGGTGGGGGAAAGGGATCGTATGGAAGCCTCCATAATTTCTCAAACTGTAATCCATGATGGGGGAAGGGGATCGTATGGAAGCCTCCATAATTTCTCAAACTGTAATCCATGGTGGGGGAAGGGGATCCTATGGAAGCCTCCATAATTTCTCAAACTGTAATCCATGGCGGAGGAAGGGGATCATATGGAAGCCTCCATAATTTCTCAAACTGTAATCCATGATGGGGGAAGGGGATCCTATGGAAGCCTCCATAATTTCTCAAACTGTAATCCATGGTGGGGGAAGGGGATCGTATGGAAGCTTCCATAATTTCTCAAACTGTAATCCATGGTGGGGGAAGGGGATCGTATGGAAGCCTCCATAATTTCTCAAACTGTAATCCATGGTGGAGGAGGGGGATCCTATGGAAGCCTCCATAATTTTTCAAACTGTAATCCATATGGAAGGAAGGGGATCGTATGGAAGCCTCAATAATTTCTCAAACTGTAATCCGTGGCGGGGGAAGGGGATCGTATGGAAGCCTCAATAATTTTTCAAACTGTAATCCGTGGCGGGGGAAGGGGATCGTATGGAAGCCTCAATAATTTCTCAAACTGTAATCCATGGCGGGGGAAGGGGATCGTATGGAAAGCTCCATAATTTCTCAAACGGTTGCACATAAAAGATCAAGCTTTGGCATGTGAGTAGCTTTTGATCAACTAATTACTTTTCGTAACAATCAAGTTTTAGTTAGAAACAGTTGCTATGGCAGCGGGCGTTTCACAACATGTCCGCCACTTTTGGCGCCATCTTGGATTTTTTAAGAATTTTACTTTCAGCAAAACTGCAGCAAATTTTCTTGAAATTAGTAGAAAACATGTCTTTTCAGCCTGAAATAGGATTATATTTACGAATATAGTGGAAAAAAGAAATTAGAAGTAATATTTTTCAAAATTTTACAGTTTTCCAAATCAAACTCTAATTTGCATGAATAATTTAGCATAATTTAGCACAGGGACTTAAAGTTCCGTTTTGCTTGCTTCAAAGCTGTCATTTTTTGGTTGTAAAAACTTTGGAGGGGCCTATTCCCCCCCCCCTCCTTTGGACGTTCCTGGGTTTGATTAATGGTAAACTCTAAAATAAAAAAAATATATTTATGGCCAAAGACTATTAAAATGATCTAAACGTATTTGTTAAGCAAATTGCATAACCTTCCATCCCAAGTTTAAATGGTTCGGTATAAGTTGGTGAATTGGATCATATCCTTTACCATCACTTGTCCACGTTAATAATAGAATAGAATGTTAATAATAAATAGAATTTTAATACTCAATAGAACGTTAATAATAAATAGAATCTTAATAATAAATAGAATCTTAATACTCAATAGAACGTTAATAATAAATAGAACGTTAATAATAAATAGAATGTTAATAATAAATAGAATCTTAATACTCAATAGAACGTTAATAATAAATAAAACGTTAATAATAAAGAGAACGTTAATAATAAAGAGAACGTTAATAATAAAGAGAACGTTAATAATAAATAGAACGTTAATAATAAATAGAACGTTAATGATAAATAGAACGTTAATAATAAATAGAACGTTAATAATAAATAGAAAGTTAGTAATAAATAGAACTTTAATAATAAATAGAATGTTAATATTCAATAGAACCTTAATAATCAAGAGAACCTTAATATTAAATAGAACGTGAATAATAAATAGAACGTTAATAATAAAGAAAACGTTAATAATAATTAGAACGTTAATAATAAATAGAACGTTAATAATAACTTTCATAACGTTTAAACTTCTATTAAAGTCTATTTGCGTAAAGTAACCAAGTGATCGACAAGAACCTTATAGGGCCTCAAATACCATTCATTCAAGTGATTGCAAGTGTTAAGCAAAAAGCATTAAGAAATATTAAGTGAAATTAATAAAATATACCTTAAGATTGCTTGTACTCATTTATGATCGTGTGGAAATTGGGCACGAATACATTGCGACACGCATCAACGCGCCCACGCGAGTTGTAAGAAACTATTTCCAAAACCATTTTCACATAATATAAAGACAAAATGCGTTGCACTGTAATTCTATCAAAATTTAAAATTTAACAAATTAAGCAAAATTTGTGATGCTCCTCTATGACATTTGAAAACCAGTAAAAGCCAAATTGATATAACGTCCTTTCAATTACAAGTCAATGTTTTGTATATTTATACGTACAAGGAACGTCGGTGATGATTGATGTGACAGAAATGATGTCTGGCGGTCGCCTTAACCGCATCAATAATGATCCATTGGTTGGAAACACGTGGGCTTTCCTGTCCCTCCGGGATTGTTCGAGTTTCAGTAACAGGTAACTGGACGTCTGGTTTGTGTGGTATATTTCCAGCCATTCATAATTCCGATAATCTAATACCCTGAATGTTACGAACACCTTAGGTGACGAGTTAAAACCTCGTGTTAGCAGCAAAAAGATAGCAGGATATAATAATAATAACAATAATATTAATAATAATAATAATAATAATAATAATAATAATGATAATGATAATGATAATAATGTTTATCGATCAACATTATCGGAAGGAAAATAATTGAGTTACAATGAAGTTACATTTTGAAGCCAAACAAAGGTTGACTAATTTAAAATATTCTTCAAAAACTAATAGGACTGAGTTACAAAACTTTCCTAATCATAACTTTAACAAATATCTTATATCTAGAAAGCCTATGGCGAAACTTTAAATAAAAATATCTTAAAACTAATTGTTATAATTACTAAATATTACCACTATATTTGGAAAAAAAACTACGTCGTAGTTATTCAGTCCTGCATTTAAAGGAACAGACGGGCCGTGACGCTTTGTTTATGTTTTGGTTTAGCAAGAATAGAAAATAGTTTTCGTAGTCCAAGATTATGAATGACACTCAGCACAAAAGACTTTTAAAACAATAGCTAAGCCATTCTTTGGTTGTTGCTGGAACTTGCAAGTCGTATTTTCCCTGAATCCTTTTGACCGTCGTAATTTTAGACCACGTGTGACGCCTGGTCTGTCTCTTTAAATACAGTATAATGGCGCATACTCCGTAGTCAGGGGAAGATGCCTCTAAAGTGGCATGAGAAAAATCCAGTACGATGATTTAGAGTGTACGTTTCTGTACTCGCTCTACCACGTATGACGAGTTGAAGAACCTGGCCATCAATCTAAAGTTGTGTTAGCTGGGGAGTTTCATTGAGGAAACATTATCTGTATTCATGTGACTAACGGTAGCCCAGTAAAGTGCCCGGACACCCCTTTTATTTATTGGAGTCTTTATAGAATATTTGTTAAAGTTCAAGCTAAATGATGCAGATATTGAATAAGTGAAGAATGATAAAATGCTAGGCATTTACACAATGTAGAGAGCTTGGAACCAAACTTACACACCAATGATACTAACATAACGGCATAGCACAAAAATTTGGATTTACTTGTCTGAGCAGTTTACTTGACTTAGTACTGCACAGCATCATAAAGGTACTCACTTACCCCACCCTCTTATCCCCAACACACGTCTATATTGATAGGGTTAAGATATGCTAACTGTCTGCCATTCAATGTATATGTATAGAGAAACAACAGAAAAGGGGTCTTCCGAAGAATCCTGTGTTCTGATAGACACAAATTATGATGTTTCTCTTAAAGTGTTCACAATTCTCTTGCTATCTATCTTGATTCGATAAATGTTTCGCAAAAGCAAAGACGAGGAACGGCACTTTTCAACTGGCTCCTCGATCAGTTTTGCGTTCATTTAGTGACAAATACCGCAATTTTGCTACATACTCCTGCCTGCAACAGTTTGGTAAGGGCAAAAGAGAGGGTTTTTAAAACTCAACTTATACTAGATTCAACGTGGCAGTCAGAATGAATAATCTCGTAGGCAGACTGGCGTAATTGATGTCGCTTTGCTGTCGGTGGCTGTGAGGAGGTTGGCGCTCGTGTAAAAGAGCGACCGAAACCGAAGCTAAAGCAATCACACCCACTTCTCCTTTGTGCTGTCGCCAGACTTCGTTATCTCTTGTGTCGAAAATGACTTTTTACTGAGCTACAACTAACCTCAATTTACTGTATTGATCTCATTTACTAGAATACTAGAAATAGCGTGATGGAGGTGTTACGGTAATTAAAAACGCCTGCGTCTTTGTTTGTTAAAGGTGTCAGAGATAGTTGTGTGAGTTTTCTTTTTAGACGGCATGCAATTGAACTGAAAAGCACAACTCTGAGGGCACTAGCTTCAAGCCCGATCACAAAATATTGCATTAAACGGCAAAATAAGTATTGTTATAACAAACGACGTCTTAGTTTAAGATCTGAATTAAGTTAAACAGAAGGTCAATTCTAGTGTTCTTGACCTACTATGGGATACCCCTTTTCTGTTGTTTCCCTAGATATATGTCATACTTACCGTTACCATCACCTGCTCTCCTTGTGGCAGTTTCAATACGCTTGATCCGTTTTGAAAATCTTTAGGCTTTAAACTGACCATTTGTACTACAAATAGAAAACAATCCAAATCACTAGTTAATTTGCCTAAAACATAAATTTTGGGTTTCGTTTGTGAGCTATAATAAAAACCCGCAAATGATATAAAATGTCAGCACCTTAAACACACTGAATCATAGAAAACCGAGTTAATTTTGTGTCACATATTGCTTGATGTACTTAATTAATAAAAAGGATTACTGCTACTCTTAAGCTACTTGATCGTATAAACCTTTAACAGTACTTGAATACATTTGTATTCACCAACATTACATACATTCTCCAAGTGGTTTTACCTCCTGTGGAGCACTCCTTCTTTTCTGGCAGGTTTGCATAGCTTTTATTAAGCCTTTCAATTTTTTAGGAGACGCATTTTTGCCTACAGTATTTCGATTTTAATTCTGTTCCGCTTAGGCTTCTCAGGAGTTGCTGTGACTCAACTCGTTTAACTTGTTAGTTATTATAAGAGTTGCTGTGACTCAGCTTGTTTAGCTTGTTAGTTATTATAACAGTTGCTGTGACTCAACTCGTTTAGCTTGTTAGTTATTCTAAGAGTTGCTGTGACTCAGCTCGTTTAGCTTGTTAGTTATTATAAGAGTTGGTGTGACTCAGCTCGTTTAGCTTGTTAGTTATTATAAGAGTTGGTGTGACTCAGCTGGTTTAGCTTGTTAGTTATGATAAGAGTTGCTGTGACTCAGCTCGTTTAACTTGTTAGTTATTCTAAGAGTTGCTATGACTCAGCTCGTTTAACTTGTTAGTTATTATAAGAGTCGCTGTGTCTCAGCTCGTTTAGCTTGTTAGTTATTATAAGAGTTACTGTGACTCAGTTGTCAGTTATTCTAAGCGAACTATGATCAAGTAATTATGATGATGTCATACTAGTATGATGTCAGTGGCCTACATTTAAAATTTTTCATTTTAGCTAATGTGACGTAATTAGTGCCGTCAAAGTTTATTGAAAAATTCCTTTCTTAAGGAAACTAAGCGTTTGAGGAAAAAATATTTGAGATAAAATTTTGTCAGCAGTGTAGTAATTACAAATTAAATATTCTAATGTCCTTTGACCCTGGGCTCAGCTTTTTCACTATCAGTTAGTGATTGTCACTTCCACAGTTAACACTATATTTCATGTAATAAAATTATTTGTCAGCACTGTAGTAATTACAAATTAAATAGTCTAATGTTCGTGTAGATGTAATTTTTAACTCGGGCTCAGCTTTTTCCGTCAGTTTGAAGTTTAGATAAGCATGTCATGCAAGCTGTCTGTCAAACGAGGGAAATTAGCAATTTTTGACGCCATGTTTGAACGACGCGCTCTCCTATTCTTGCTTCGACATCGAGTCTTTTGTTCAGCGGTTTGAACCAGAATTTGAAGTGCAAGTGCAAAAAGACAAGAAAGCTTGGATTCAGTTTATTCACAGGGACTTGACCATTAATGAAAAGATCAATATCAAACAAAACAAACAAATGATACTAATGCTTAACAATAATGACGTGAATCAAGTTTTTCAAGAAAGTTTTTATAATGTTGTGACTCGTTTTCATTGAGATTCAAACGAACTCGCACGCAAGTGAAGATTTGACGTGTACATCGATATCTGACCAAACACAGAGGAAGAAGAGTTATAAATAATTATGTAGAGCTTAAAAGGTCAAAACGCGGCTTCGAATGGAAATAAATGGATATATTTAAACTTCAAAACACAATCGACAATAAAATTTCTGAAAAGTATCAAAGTCTGATTAATGACTCAACAAATGCCTACAATTTAAATGCAGACACAAACCAAGATACACATGCGGCGCATGTATAACCCAAATCAAAATCAAAATCGCGCAAAGTAAGA
>JANSTR010150919.1:0-10884 GCA_025434805.1 Antipathozoanthus remengesaui | reverse complement strand
AGGCTATGCAACCTGTTCGGGCGTGGTTCCCTTTTTCCGATTTTTTTAATCCTTACCCAATTTTTTTGTTAAAAAGTGGGCGGGGGGGGGGGTTCCGGAACCCCTGGAACCCTCCCCTGGCTACGCCCCTGAGCTTGCACGTTTAAATCGCATCCAGAGCATTTGACTGTAATCGACACACCGAGTGTGCCGGAATAAGATAAACAGTGATGAACAAAAGATTTCGACAATGTTGCGATGAGTTAGTTTTGGTAAAATGCAGCGGATGACACCTTTAAAAGTTTAAAATCGGTTCAAACCAGTGAAGAATTAGATCACAAAAAAATAGTTGTTTTCGAGTGAGACACGAAAAGGAAACTAGAGATAGTTGATTGAGTCTATGTTCACGGTTTGTTCACTCATGCGATTTTGGTAATTTAATTCGTAATCAAGTGGGGATGCAAACTGACAATTGTTTCTGAGATGGTTCACCTAAAATTAATTCAACAATTCAGAGTCTCGTTGGCAAGTGAAGATAGTATACGAAAATGAAGTCTAACATGACAGATCCGTCAAGGAAGATATATTAGAATTGTCGGTGTAGGAAGGTAGCAATTAAACAAAAACTACTTATGTTAACGACTTCTGACATTGTGAGCATAATGTTGAGCTTTGCAAAGGGCAGAAATTGGATGAAACAAAAACTCGCGTGAAGATTGGGGTTTCGAATAGTATCAACACATGTACAGTTTCCAAACACCAGCACTTGTAGAAATAAGGACTAAAAAATCCGGCAATGTTTTAATCAATTAAATTTTGTTCCACTGTCAATTTAATCGCAGGTGTTTTGCTTCTAGTCATTTTTGAAATTGAACCAAGTGTAATGAAGCTTATTGCTTTTAACTTCTATTTTAAAAGTGCACCTGGAAATATACTTAAACATGCAACATCAGTAATATTTCAGTTCAAGCAAAGTTGAAGATCGGATTGGATACATGCAGATCTTTGGCCAGAACATTACGTTTGTGATATGGAGCAAACAGTCATATATATTGCGCTAAGATTTTGAATGGAAGATTAACTAATTCTGGTAGACCATTTTCAGACTAATAATCATGACGGAAAGCTAAAAAAAACCTTTTGCTTAGATACACTGAAATAAAATATAGGTTTTTCTAGTAATTAGTTAGCAAATAATTATCTACGAGAAAACTTGGCGATTTAAAAAGATCGACCAGTGGCCAAAAAACAGCTTCGATCGTTGGCGCTGCAAGTCTGAAAGTGAAGCTTTATGTTCAAACGTAATCTAGTTAAAAGAAAGATCACTAATATAAAAGTATAACTGAAAACATTTGGTGTTTTGCCACCATCATTGTGTCTGCAATGCGTCGTTATAGTCTTATAACTTAAGGCAAATTCATCAACCAGTTGGTTCACACAAATATGCAAACCTCTTCATCAATGAATCCAGTTGTACCGAGTTGCATTGATCGTGATCAAAATATTCTTGCTGCCGTTAATCTACTCTGGTTTAGCTAGTATTTTACTTAGTATTCTCAGCGATTATGCCCTCCAAGAAACTTTGCGGGATTGTAAACTCTGTTTTTGAATCTCTCAGTTGCAGGTTTCGTATTTGCGGCAATTCTGGCAATGGCTATGTGAGTGTGATGCGAACCTTCCAGTAAATGATCAACACGTCATTGTAGTTTTCTTGGCTCGTTTCGGTTGTAACAGTGTTTCTGCCAGTGTCGGTCTATTGACGCTCGCGATAATTTTGCTTGAAAGACGCTGCATTCTATATCTTCTGCGGTACATAATGATAATCATGCGACTCGCTACATTACCATTTAAGTTTGGTAGTTGTTGCATGCTCTCCCACGCTATGCCGGGGTCTTTATAAGCTTGTACAACAACAAACAGTCCTTAAACAATACAGAAGGTCCTGTTCAGGATAGTAATCGTCAGGAAAGTGGGCTGCATGGCTTCCATGAGCGATAACCAGTGAGATCAGTGTTTGCTCAGAAGTAGAATGTTCTGAACTTGCATAGCCAAACCACTCAATACTAGTTCTTGTACGCTAGCGCTTAACGCAACCATGAATCCCGTTTTGTATGCGACTCAAAGTCCAAGATTTCGAGAAAAAATCAACGTCTGCTTGTTGGCAGGAAATATGCCTAGTTATCGGCTGCCTATAGTTTTATTAGTTCACTAATTTCAAAATAGCTGTGCATTATTTTTTTAATAAAAAAATGTATGCAAAATGTTTATCATTTTCCGTCGATCTGCTCTGTGAATTGAAGAAAATGGCCCGGCTGCGGCGCATGCGCTGCTACATGCAAAGCTGCATATATGATTTTTTTCACATTGTCCAGATTTTTAGCTCCGACTCAAGGGTTGGTTAAGCGCAAATCTGTATAGGGGCACTGAGAAACTTTTGCAGTAAAATTAAAAACCACACACCGCATTGATTTTTTCAAAACGTTCTGATGCCAAACTAAAAAAAACAAATGTGCACTCAAAATCTCCCAAGATGGACCTGCACTATCTAAAAATGAACGCTATAGTAGCACTTTCCGTAATTGAAATGTACTGAAATATCAAACGTATCAAGATTATTTGATTATATGACATTCAAACCATTTCTCTTTCATGTAGTTGACACTGTAGGTCTGACAACAACATGAAGTTTTCTTCCTTTATCTGCTCCATAATGTCGACCAAAAGATGGAGGGAATGTTCACCAATGACTGCCAACAGTAAATAGTAATAAATCAAACATGAAATTTTAATAAACTGAAATCATGTAATCCATATGAATACAAGTCGCCTCTTAGCATATCCTAATCTATAGATTGCATGCATATTAAATCGCTCCGATCATTTTTATCTGCATTAGAATATTGAAAATATAAAAAATACGTCCAAACACAGATTTCAGATTAAAACGCAGCTGCGATCATTTAATTCTATTAGTGATTTCAGAATTTATGATCGTGCAAATTTAAATGCCATTCTTCATTACAAAACCTCAAATTCATTTTAGTTCAAAGTTTTCGGTGATTATTTGCATATATTAAAATTTAAACAAATATTCATTTCACTTCTACTTACGATTTCACAGGCAACACAAAATACAAAGAATTGTTTTTTTGAAATTTTAAAAGGCGTTTCATATTCACGCCCATTCACATTGAATTAATAAGTTTTTTACATTTCAAGAAGCATATCAAGAATTATAGACGCCTTTTTTTTGTCTTGTTAACTATTTGAGTGCAAGAAACTTTGCTTTTCACAGGTCAGGATTGAAAACCCAATCAACATCTTCGATCTATTTAGTCAGAAGCATTATCACTAATTCAATCAGAACGCCGTGGCTGTTTCAACGACGATCGAGGTTCGCTCAGTACATACAAACACAACAAGAAAGTAACTTCATTATGGAAAGTCGCTTTAATAGCACAACAAGTTCAGAGAATACGCAACTTACAACGGCCGAAATCATTGTATTCCAGATCGTATTTGTGCCACTGATTCTGTTGACCTTAACTGGAAATGGGTTGGTGTGTAAACTGATTTTGTCGTCAAAGAAAATGAAGAATGTATTTAATTATCTTTTACTAAATCTTGCCGTCGCAGATTTAATAATTGGGGTACAGGCTGCGTTGTTCTATGTCGGACAAACAAACTACAACCTATACAAGAAAGACCCTCGGCATTATGGGCGCCTTGAAGAAATCCTATGTAAGATGCTATTCTTAGGCTTTGATGTCTCCACAACAACTTCTATGCTAACTCTAGCTCTAATTTCTGTTGAACGCCGTTTTGCAATTATGGAACCCATAAAATACAGAGCCACTATGACAAAGCAAAAGCTGCGATTTGTTATTCTTGGCACTTGGATTCTAGCTTTCGTTGGCTGCATACCTTTTCTTCTTGGTTTAATCCGATCATCTTCTCACCTGGCAAGTCACAAGACAAGTAGTAAATCTGTTGCCTGTTTGTGTCACCTTGAAAGTAGTACAACGGCTTCGGTTATAACTATATATGCGATAAGCTCTTGTTTACCAACGCTTGTAGTTGTACACTCCTATAACAAAATCCTTCGCCACTTGTGGTACTCAAAAGAAGCCAACAGCAAAGCAAATACAGTTCTTCGCGCCTCCAGGCGAAAAGTTACAAAAGTTATTCTTTCAGCTACCATAGCTTACAATATCACATGGGTTGCTGGAATTTCCTTGCTTATTCACATTATACTCTCCAAGGAGGAACGTTTTGGACCAGAAAGTCTCTTTGGTATCATGGTTCTTTTCTTGCTAACAAGTAGCATAAACCCGATCGTGTATTCGATTGGAAGTCAGAGGTTCCGATCAAGGATAAAAAACCTTTGGAATTGTAACTGCAAAATAATATGCAAACGAAGCTAAAACTTGAAGAGTAGCGTCCATTGTCCTCTCTAATTTAGAATTAACATGAAAAATGCGAAAATAATGGCTCTACTATTTCGTTAGTAGACGAAGTGACCGCAATTAATGATGGGACTAGAGAAACAAGAGAAATACTATAGTTAACAACATATAGGCCTTTACCAAACGCCAATTTTATAGTTTTCCAAGAAATACCAAGTTTGAATATCAGCTGAGTAATATATTATTTGTTAAATTCTACAAACAAGACAAGATTTAGCATAGACCGTCTTGTATTTTTCAGTCATTCTAGTTACATGTAGTTCACAATTACAGTGCCAATTACTACAAAATTGTTTGAAAACAACTTCGACTGGCTAAACGCTTGAATCAATAGGATAGATGTTATAGTAAACCAAGAAGAGAAAAACGTTTATGGACCGCTCGCAATGTTTGATATTGGCGGTGGTTTGACGCACACTCCGACACTGAGACGCTAACCAAACAAAGTTAGGATCATTCAAAATTTGGCCGGCAAAATCAAATGACATACCGGCAATATGAAACAAAGCAACAAAATTATTTTGGCGAAAACATAAAAAATAAACGTTTCAAAGGAAGAATCAATTTCCTACTACAAAATTACATGATTTAATAACAACATCTCATATTTCGACGGATTGCCCAATAACAATAGCTGGAAGACTGTCAAACGGATATCTTATGTGAAAGCAGAGTACAATAAATGTTTTGTCCCGAGGAAATCTTTACCAGTCTTGTTCTACATTCAGTATCAACGCACAACTCTAAATTAAGCCTCATTATTTCTTTGAAGTTTCTAAATCCTCTCAATTCTGTATAAGTTGTAGAGTAGATATGAAAATTGAACTTGCATATATTTTATTTACTACATAAAATGCTTGATAGATCCGAATCTCTTTATGAACGTACACATTTTAACACTTTCCGATATTAACATCTATAGGTAATCTTACGACTTCAAATGCGATTTGGGATTGTATTTGCCCAAGTAGGTTTTTCAAAATATCATAATTGCATAAGCTCGAAGGGCGACTGCAATTCGTCTTTTTTTTTAAAAAAAACACAAGATTACAAATAACAAATTGCATGAGAAAAGTTGAATGTCGACAACCGTTTTCAAAAGGTAAACATTCTTACTTTTCTTATGCCATTCGTTCAGTCGTATTTATCATATATTCATGCAATTTAATTATATTTTTCATTTGTATTTATTAGCTTGAAAACACCATCCTAATAATTCCGTTCCAAACGAAAAACAATAGAAAATAAAGTATCTCCATGGATGAAAATTAGTACCAAAACGACAGTTTTTATTACTTTTCAAATTATACTCTTCAAAATCTGAATTATTTCAAAAGTGAAACAATACTAGATATGTTAATATTTTAAAGCTTTAAGAACAAACTTAAATTCTAATAAAATATTCCCACGTTGCGTTCAGGATGTTTCAAATGTAACACTTTTCATACGTATTCTCAATATTTAGAATTTGTTGTTACATCAGCAACGCTAATTTTATGTATGCTAAGCTAATTTTAGCCGACCTTTTGCCTGTTATAGAGCGGGTGGGAGGCATGGGTCGCCTGGGTAACGTGCGCACTGATTGGCTACCAAATACTGTGAGGTGCGCACTGATTGGCTACAGATCTATTTATATATAGTTTTTACGTGACCTCATCAAAATTCTCAAATCTAAACTATATGATCTATCAAGCTGTTCTTTTGATATGATTCAGACATCAATAACCAAAGCCTCTGTGAAACCTTTACGACAATGCGATGATTCGTGCTTCAGTTAGAGCATGTTGAACTTTCTGACAGTCTGATTAGTACATTCTCTTATTGAAAAGAAACTGATATAATTTGGCAAATTTGAAGTTTTATGACCCGACAAAACTTTAAAAGTCGATACTAAACTGTTTGTAGGCGAATTAATGATTTTTGTTGGGAAAAACCGCTTTGTTTGAAAAGTAAAATGTTGGCCGCCATCTTGGTGCACCGAAGTTAAGTGGTACACCAACATGGCCGCCGCATACTAATGACAGTAAATGTTTTGAATAGTATTTGACCAATAGTTCGGTTACAAATACCCTATTGTCCCACAACTTTTGTCATTTGTATATTTTTTCCTGCCCTATACAGAACATCAAAAATATTATGCCAATATCAGTTTGTTCTCGGAGTGTTTTCTTGCGTGAAAACCATCTATATATGTAACTGAACATAAATGACGGTATGACGTCACATAACTCGGAAAACGGGTAATCCTCTCCTTTTCTATATGCTTTAAAGACCATATTAATACACGTCCGAGCGCAGTGACGTCAAAATTCAAGAATGGCGGCATCTATCGACAAACTACTGGCAAAATATCGAAAAGTTTTTACTCCGTTCTCGTTTATTTCAGCCCTGAAATTTCACCGATTACAAATCAGTGAAACAAGGTTTTTATTTGGCCTGTAATGTACTTTTCGCTAAACGATTTTGGCATAAAATGGATAATTGTTTCCGCATAAACAAAACTAACGGCATTCAAAACCGTCCGAAATCTGTGTTTCGGGTGACTGATTTCCTCGAGCGACGCTATCTCTTGGCAAGTATGGTAAATCTTCGAAATATGCTTTACAAGTTTCTTTTGGGGTTATTGACTAGAATTTGGACTAGGCCGCTGCGAGTGGATGTCGTTCTACGTAAACACTAAAAATATGAGACCCATTTTCTCAAGCGACAAACAAGCATAACAAGACTTTTCCAGTTCATAAATTTTGTAACCGTTAGTTCAGGTCGTGTATATTTGGTTTACAAAATATTAAAAATCTTTGTTCGGAAAGAGAATCCAAAACATTTCGGCCTAAAATAGTAATACAAGTAATAATTTATATTCTAAAATGCTTAGCTAAGTTGTGTTTGGCAGGGTAATCTGCCGTCAAATAAACTGCAGAAAATTGCAGTTGATTATATTTCATTAAACCAGCAGTAACACTATTTTCAGTGTTTGAAACGTTTGTCGAGAAGGATTCCCGGATTTTAAATAGAGTTTTTCAGTGACTGCAACATTCCCTTCCTGACCATAACAGTTTAGGATATCTACACCCCTACGTATGAACACTCCGCCCGCCTCCGGCCGCTGTTTGCAGTACTCAATTGACATTTACGATCAGGACTTATGTACTTACAAACTTGTAATTGTTGCAGTTATTGTAATTTGTAAGTAATTTCAAAAGCTTTGGCAATATGTAAAACATTTTAAATCATGCCAATAAAACAAAGTACTACTACTATCAAGTGAGTGTACAACATATATTTGTTAGTTCATATCTTTACCCATGTAGCAATTACATGTACAGCTTTACACTGAGCTGTCACTGGAGTCATCGTACTCACATGATACTAACGAGTGAGCAGTTGGTGACAATGAACAGCCCGAGTGATTTCTGTCCTTTCTGACCGACGGAGCTGGTGATGCATTCGGGACGCTCTCAGTGGTTGCTCTAGTCACGTTAGAATTATTATCAAAATCACAGCCACTACTTAAATTAATCTGTTCAGTTTGATCATGCATAAATTTAGTATTAGGGTGATCTTTCCTAATTTCAGTTGTTCCTTTATCTGGATTGCCAAATGACTTAATATGCGCAACTGGTGAAGTATTCAGTACTGCAGCAGAAGTCTTTGCACCACAGAAAGTATCAATTCTCGCGCAGTTTGCTGTAAAGTTTTCCGAAACACATGCCGCACTCTGTGCTGCGTCTGATGTGTCTTTGTCATATCTTCTTACTGTGGGACAATCTGACTCGCTGCTAGATCCTACTGTAACAGAATCAATCATTTCCTTATCATTGTTCTCCACACAATCTCTTAACTCACTGCCATCAGTTTCTGGATCCGATCTCTTTCTTTGCCGAGCCAACACTACATATTTTTTCAGGTCACTTTCTATCTTTGAGTTTGCAGTCGAACGTTTGTAAATATGCATTTTACGTCGTTTTTCAAGCAAGTTGCGCTTGACTTCATTCTGTTCATCTTGATTGTTGTGGGCTCCAACTCGTTTGGTTTCGAAAAGTGGTTTATTCGATATCTCATGACGCCTCTTCTTTCGATGCTCATCGTAACCTAAGCCAAACATGAATGCTGCATGAGTGCAACTGAACAGGGATTATTTTAGTGGAAATACTAACAGTAATGACACTAGACACACTAGCCACGATCTCTGAACAAAATACATGTATAGTCTATAGTCTGCGCTTGTTGTAACCTGAAGGGAATTTAGCTGCAGACAATGACGCCACAAACTACTACTATTGACCGATCCAGAAACGAAAATGGGACTGGGCGTGTCCACCCAAACGATCCAGAAAGCACGCTACAAGTACTAATTCTACCACATCAACGAATAATACACTGTCACTAGTGAGTACAGACTGTGGTGTGATTCGGATAATGTATTTTCCTAATAGGATTGTTTCTTGGATAACATAATGTCATACTTCCAGTTGTTGTGCAAAAACAATCTAACGTTCGGAAGACTGTTGATGATGATTGTCTAAAAAACTCAGGTGGCATCGTTTGGGTGGACAGACCTAGTCTCATTTTCCGTTTTTGGATCGGTCAGTTGACCGTAACAAATACCATGGCGACTGGTACGTTTACCCATAACTCCTAGCGTGCAAAAAAAATGAAAACGCTCATAAAAATGTAGAGTGAATCTAAAAACTTCAAACCTAGCGTACACAATGTTGTTAGTGCATGGACACGTTTGCCAAACAATGGTCTTCCGCGTTGAGCTATTTACTGAGTTAGGTTCGCAAGGCATTGTGGTCAAATGTACAGCCGCCATCTTTTTTGGTATGGCGGATTATGGTTGTTGATTTTCATTACATGTTGCATTTTATTCCAGTTGTGTAACCTAGCCTCTAACATACAGGCGGACGATAGGCAGAAGACTTCGAGCCAGTATTAACCCCCCCCCCCCTCCAGTACTAACCAGTACATGATGCAAATACTTGATCTTGACACAAAGTGTGATCAAGTTTAAGCTGCACAGTTGATGAAGCTTTTCATTAGTTTTCACTGTAGTTGCGTGATTGGTGAGTTTCTATTCATAAGCAAGTCAAACGCTGTCTGGCTTGCTTTTGAAAGGCAAAGATATGCTTGACGCCACGATGTCATTCTCAGAATTGGAAAATGAGCACTTGCTCTGAGCTATTTTAACTTCAGCTATTTTAACTTTTTGCGTGTAAAGGGTGACAGACCTGTACAAACTTTGCTTAGTTCTCGCTTGTGTGTGTTGGGAAGGACAGGGTTGCTACATGTCAGAATGAAAACAATTCCCTGACTTTTCCATGACCTAGTGCAAAATTTCAATGGTTCTTACTTTTAAACCTGGCTACTTGTAAAGAGAAAATATCATGCTTCACATATGTTTTTGTTTAAAGGTTCAACATGTGTGTCCTCGTTTTCAATTTCGTTTCGTTGTTCTTGTGACTTGGTTCATCACGCGTTTGCATTGAACAGCAGACTCTACTGGTTCTTTTATTCAGCTTGGTGACAAAAATCATGCGCCACTTTGACTAATTCCTCAGTTATTTTCGCATTCTTCCTGTTCTTATAATATCTAACATAATATAAATTTCCCTGACTTTGAAGAGAATTCTAAATTTCCCTGACCAAATGCAAAATCATTCCCTGACTATTCACTGACTATACCCTGACTATTCCCTGACTATTCACTGACCTTGAAAAAAATTGGTTTTTCCAAACTTTTCTTGACCGTGGCAACCTCGAAGGAGTTTGTTAAGTCAACGAATAGGTTTGTGGAACGACGTCATAAGGATGCCGATCCCATTCCTAACCTATCCATCCCTAACCACAACCCATTCTTTCATCTGCTGCCATTTTGAAATTGGAAATGTTTTTTTTTCCATTATTCGGCTGTGAAGAAAATCCGAATTTTGTTTTGCTAGGTTGATGTGAACGTCGCATTTTACGAGTACTCTCTTACTATTTAAATTGAGTATCTACCTTTGCTATGAAAGCGGATCTTCCCTGCGAGTTCAACATCCTCTAACCTCTCAGGTAGCAGTGGCAGGTCCAGCGCCCCCCTATGTCTCAAAGCCTCGTCCACCGCCTCTGCTGCCTTCAGTTCTTTCTTTTCTTCTCTGAATTTCTTCCTCAAAAGCTGGTTTGCTGAGTAGTCATCCCTCCACACAGATTTTATGTCCTGAAAACATCGATCGATGCACACGCACATGATACTACCATGAGAAGATTGACACTCAAGATGCTCTTTACCAAGCACGTGCCCGGGTATTTTCGAAAACAGGGATATTTCTTAACTCAAGGAATCTAAATAACGAGTTCTCCAAACTTATAATAACTCAATTCACCCCGGAAACTTTTAAGATTGATGTAGTATTTTAAATTCTAGTCTCTATTTTCTCCGGCTTTATACTTTGCCTTT
>JANSTR010150908.1:0-10884 GCA_025434805.1 Antipathozoanthus remengesaui | reverse complement strand
TAGGTTTCTGATGGGAAAAAATGGGAAGCAAAACTAACTATATACCCAGGACTGTTATATCAAATTTATGCTATTATTAGTAAAAATAAAAGATGTTATTTCTTTTAAAAAACCCAGAAATATAAAGTTCAGTGTCATGAAAAGATGACTGTCAATTTTCAGTGGTATCTTATCAATTTTAAAAATTGCAAACCTTTACAATATGCTCCACATCAAATTCAAGTGTTTCGGATATTTAGTTTTGCAGTAGGACAACTCATTTAATAACCACAAAATAATAAATCAAATGCTGTCTCTTAACTTAGAATTTTAAAATGTTCTCATTGAATGCCTCAAGTGGGTACACAGGCATTCTAGGCCATTCTGGTGTGAATGTTTCATTGCTATTAGCACATTTTTGTTTCCTTCTATACATTTTACAGCTAAGCTGTCAGTATTACGGTTTCTTCTAAATATCAGTTCTTTCTTAATTTGTGGTTTTACTGAGTTCTGTATATACAAGTCCGGTAAAACTTCCAAACTGAAATTAAATGAGTTTTCAATCTGTTTTGAAAGGTAAATTTTCAAAACTTCAAACTTCCTGCAAGAGAATGCTTATGTCCTTCAACTACTTCAACAGCCTTTGTTTTCGATATTCCCAACGGACCATAGTTGTGTAATGTTGTGGATAATTTTAGAGAACACAGATGCGGAAGGAATAAGAAATTTAGGGAGAGCCCCGGGTATATTGTGTACTTGCTGACTCATCAGCAATTTCAATACTGACTGGACTGAATTTGCATTGTCACAGGAATGTAATTGGTTTAACTAATTTTGTCACAGAAATGTAATTGGTTTAACTAATTAGTACCATATTGCTTGTACAGTTGGATACCCAAATTAAAACAACAGTCTCAGCAGCGTTTAAGCGCAAAGGAAATTACGCAATATTCAGTGCTGGATAGGCTCATGATCAAGGAGGGATTAAATTTCCTACTTGTGCAAGGCAGTGAAGGGCATTCTTCCGGCTTTATGTGTTTGAGCGGAACTGAAATAGCCCTTTTTATTGCAAGACTGGCTTTTAGATATACCCTTTTTACAAGGATATACTTTGTAAGAATATTGAGGCTGAAATTGGCCAAATTTTAAAAATATTTTAAGAATAACACCGAGGCTGCGATGTTAGTGCATGAGACATTGTCTGATTGTGTTTTACTTCGGCTGATAAATTTTAAAAGTGTCTTTCCGCAGTGTCTCGACCTGGCGTACTGTATTGTGTTTTTTAAAACAACATAGTTATACTGAGTTGCTCTGCTACAAATAAGTTAGATTTGTATCTTGTGCTATTGCCTAGTATTGGTATAGTTTATTCTCCGAACTTGTTTATTTTTCGGGTACTTCGGTGTCCCCTCCCAACCCGAGTGAAAAACCGCAAAAAATGCCAACATCGTCCCCATTTCTGGATTAGCTGCCAATATATTGTGAAACGTAAATATAGAAGGTTTATTTCAAGTGGATTATTCACTTCGGGTTCGGTAAAACTCCAAATTACAAAAATTACTCCCAAACTTCAAACAAAAAAATTTCCAATCAGTTTTCTAGTTTTGAGATGTAATTTTTTAAAACCTTAAAACTTCCTGTTCTTTTGTTCTATATCCCCAAAAGGACCTAAGCCGTCCGGATGTATTTTAAAATATAGTAGATAAATTTGAAAATCAGGAGAACGCGGAAGGAATGCAAAATTTGGGGTGATCTTACATTGTGTTTTTCAGGCACCCGAAAATGGGCCAAGCCAATCTTTCCCGTATCATTCTGTCACTCTCCACATTTACTTTGCATTTGATAAATTAGTTAGGAGCCATAAGAGTGCAAAAGCGAACATCGGCGCCCTTTCAGTATTGGCCTGACCAAGATATTTTTAAAACGTATTTTAATATTTAATTTAAAAAGTGCATTGTTCTCTTCGAACTCTGTATGCATTGTCGGTAAAACTCCCAATTAAAAGATAATCCTCAACTACCCAAACTTCAAACAAACGAATTTCCAATCCATTTTCTGGTTTCCAAATGTAAATTCTAAAAACTTGAAACTTCCTGTTCTTCTTTTGTTCTTCATCCCCCCAAAGGACCGCATCTGTTCAGATGTGATCATAATGCGAATGCGGAAGGACTACAAAATTTGCGCAAAGCAAAGAAATACATGCGGGTGCAGGGATATAATAAGTTCAAAATAAACTGTAACTGTGAGGTCCTACAGGTTCATCCGTGGAACAGTAACACTTAGCTCACTGCAGATCATTAAGAAAATGTACGAAAATATACTTTTTAACGTAGGAAATATCTCGAACTGGTTTAAAAGGTAGCGTGGTCAAATACACTCGGAAAAGATAATTTGTTAACAAGTTTTTGATTAGAATTCCCATATGAAATAGTTGATCGATCTTTTTCTAACTTCGTATGGTCAAAGAAACCCAGTATACAGAATAAGTCCAGAATATCATTTTAACTGATTAAGAGAGGAAGACACTAAAATCTAGCAATGTCCCCGGTGGGGGTTAATCAGAAGCACAGAATTAAGCCCCGGGCCTAATAAAAACCTAAATTAGACTTAAATTTTTTAACGCAAACTGTTTTCATAAAACAAAGTCTGACACCATTTTGCAGTTGTGCTTCAGCTGTTTTCATATTTCTTCAGTTTACTCGACAAGTCTAAGTTAGACTTCTTTTGCCATTGGTTGTACAAATTTAATCGGTTTTCGGTCTGATAAATTTGTTATCTTATAAAGCACTGAATAACTCGTAGCCACCGCGGAATAGGTTTCTGATGGGAAAACAAAACTAGCAGGAAAACTAACAATACTCCCCAAACTGTAAACAAACCATCAATATGAGGATCAAGGAAGTACCAGCTAGTCGGCTGCACTTGTTCATGTGTGGTCATGTCGGTTTATCTGTCTTGGTTAGTTTTAATTACCACTTACGTAATTACGTACTTAATGACCTCTAAACGGCGAAAAAATATGTTGATTGCCAGAGTTCTGTCTCAACACATTCCAACCTTGGGTCACCTGTTCATTCAGTACCCTGCGAGCAGAGATCTCTCATATTGACACTATGTTATTTTAAGAACGAGACGAAAGAGAGATTTTCGTCTAATGTTCTTCGTGACGATATGAGAGATCTCTGCTCATCGCAGTGTAATCTGTTCATAGAGAGAAGCAAGCACTATCTTTTTGCACGAAAACCGACTCACAAATGTTTCTCTCGATGCAGCAGACCGCTTACTGAAACAGAGATTGAAGTTTACAATATTGCTTATTTTAGGCCAAGTATGAGAGTAGTTGGATATCGTCCCTGCCGGACCATTGGCATTGATCGGATAAAGCCTCCGACTTTGATTCTTTATATATTTTTTTATTTTCATACATTTTCTTTTAAAATGTTATGCTGACATAAAACATTGATAACAGAGAATAGGATATACGGTAGAGTGTCAGACTATGCCATATGGGTAATGTTTTCGGCTCACATGGACACGCCGGATTTAAAAATATCTTGGCGAGCGACTCAGGTATCATTATTTATATTTCATATCGCAAATTATGACTGAAGTTCGCGTGAAAAGGAATTCATAAAACACCGTAAATACCGCGAAGGAGTACTTTTAAGTGAGTGTGTGTTACATGAAACAACGGATCTCCAACCCATTTTAATCCCTCTAATTTTCAGGAATAAAATTTAAAAAAATAAATAAAACCGCCTGCCCTCCTGCCCGACTGTCAAAATTTGTATAATTGTAAGAAAGGACGATATAACCAACAAATTCATTTTATTTGGCGTTAAGAGAAGGAAGTTCGCCGACAGTTTAAACATTTTCTTGCAAAGCGCATCACAACCAAGGGGTTGATCTCGATTTATTTTTCTTAGCCATTTTGAAACGTATTTCATTCGTTTTCGTCATTTACTTTGAGTCATCTCACTCACTAATGTATCAGTCGCTGTTATGAGGCTGTATTATGTTTCTTCTTGACCTTATTCAGTTATTGCCTTAGGAAATACAACCTGTTCTGGTTATATGTTGAACAAAGTAGCAGTATGTACAGTTCACTGAAATATTTATTCAAAGTTAAAATCATGTAGATAGTTAAAATCAGGTTTTTGGTTGCGTTTACTGAACCATACTGGGTAGATTTTTTCTTACATTCATTCATGGAATCATGGCTATAAAGTTTATCACTTAGCAGTTGTCACTTTTTAGCTCTTTATTTCGCAAACACGATTACGAATATAAAATATAATTTAAAAGTTGTACCGAGCATATTTATCAAATAGTGATACACCCTCGCAGTAAGCACATATAATTAAATACAGGCATGGCTTTATAATGAAACCTTTTTGTTTAGAAGTTGATGCATTTTAATATAATATATGTATACACATGGACGCCCAACTTCTTAAAAAATAATTGTTTCAGCAATATTTATAATGGGAATTTTAATGAGGAATTTTATTCAAACTTTAGCATAACACAGAGCAGTGAAGCACATTAGACATGTCATAGTCATTGAGTTAAGCATTCTCCGCACCAGGAATGTATTGAATTCGGTATCTCTTCAGCTATTTTCTTTCTTTCGCACGGTTAAGAAAGGTGTCAATGAAAAAGAGATCTACCATTTTCGATTGCTGCTGCAGAATTGAAATATGGTATAAGTTTTATGATAAAGAATTATCTTGAAGCAGTGTGTGCCATTTCTTGTGTTTTGCCCTGATTTTGGTCTTTGGACAGATGTGAAAATCGAATAATTGCAAACTCTAATATATTATGATACATCAAATATTCATACAAGTAATTATTTATTGATTCCATTTTATCTTCATGAAAGTTGTACATGTAAATGGTAATAGCTCTTTGAGAGTTGAAAACCAACCAGTAAAGTTCATGATCGTGAAAATATTCCTTGAGTAAATATCGGTTTACGTCTCTCTGCTTCACATTGTGTTGGTGGTCATACAACATATTTTCAAAACATATTAATGAAATTGATGAAAATATGCGACTGGTTGCTTACACGAGGTCACAAACCCCGAGTTTGTTTCAGTTTATTGCAGATAGCCTGATGCCACAAGGAAGTAACATTCACATCCTGTGTAGCGTCTAACTTTCTGCAGTTTATATGTCTCAACGTTTCCTAATTAATCACGACTCTTAATCAGTGAAACAATTTATTGTATTTAATGCGGTGAGAATAGCAAGAATGAGAATTGTTTTGGTTTTCCATTTTGTCGCTTGACCGAGCCAAATCTGTGTTTCTCAAGTAAACGGTTCGACGAATTTGTAAATAAATGTAGGAAAGTTGGCTCGCCCAGCGTAGCTTTGCCATGGCCATGTTAGGCGGTTGACCCTTCCAGCCAAGCCGAGTCTGTGTTTCTCATGTAATCGATTCAATGAATTTTGTAAAGAAATGTAGAAAAAGTTGGCTTGCTCATGGTAGCTCTCTTGACAACTTTTCTCCCTACAGACAGACTATGATTTTCAGGAATTTCAAATAGACAATATGAAAAGCACTTGAAACTTCAAGTTGTTTACTCAATTCTTGTTTGGCCAAGACCCACGGGCGGTACGCGCCAATGCGTGTTCTCATGATAGCAAATGCAAAAATAAACGCAGAAGAACCGAACCATTTAAGCTTCAGGGCGAGAACGCAATCTCATTCACTAAAAATACAAACAATAAATAGCAGGCGAAGTTCTACAAAGCTGACCGTCAGAATGGGAAATTTAAAAGAATTGTAATTAAGCCTTTGCGTCAGTGGATAAAACCTCAAGCCCGAGGGATAAACAAGGTTCTCTGTTATTTCGTAAATGAATATATAAATTGTCTTGTATTATAATAGCAATAACAAGCAATACGTGAAAGAATGAAAGAGTTGTGTTGTCTGAAATCTACCGCATCTACGACGTCAATTTTGCTTTTGCAGTTTTTCATTTTTTCAATGAGTGAATCCGATGTCGTTACGTTACTAAAAGAGCACGAAAGATTAGATACAAAAGCGAATAAATAATTTAACCTGTTTGCCTTGTAATAAGGTCGGGTAATCTTATAGAGGTGGGCGAGCCAGCTTTCCTACATTCCTTTACAAAATTCATCGAACCGTTTACATGAGAAACACAGAATTGGCTCGGCTAGAAGCGTCACCCACTCACCCAAGCTACCCCGGGCGAGCCAACTTTCTGCATTTCTATACAAAATTCCTCATCGAACTGTTTACATGAGAAATACAGATTTGGCTTGGCTAGAAGTGTCACCCACTCACCCAAGCCAACTTTTCCTTTATTGCTTTACAAAATTCATCGAACCGTTTATATGAGAAACACAGAACGGGATCACCCGCCTACTCGAGCCACCCTGGGCGAGCCAACAAATGACTTTTTGTACACTGTAAAAGAAAAGTTTTCTTTACAAAACGTAGTGAATTGTTTATATGAGAAAAGAAAAGTTAGCTCGGCCAGATGGGCCACCCGCCTAAAAACAATCATAACTAAATCTGTAAACAAGAATATGTTAGCTATAGCCCGTCCCACATGAGCGGAAACAGCTGAGCAAAAAGTCTCGCGAAGCCGTTAGCTCAGCTATTTCCTCCCGTGTGCGCGTAAATTTTCGTGAGCATTTTGCCTCGCGAGGCCGTGAGAAAAATATCTGACATGTTTGATAATTTTTTCCTCGCGAGACAATTTTCTCACCGCGTGCGCGCGTTGTGAGAATCTGGCTCAGCCAGATTAATCAAACCGCAGACACATTTGGAGTTTGCGATTGCGTTCGGTATTGTATTGAGCAAAGTTATGGCACAAGACAAGCTTTGGTAGCAATGAGAATTTCGAAAACTGTTTTAAACACAGCAAGACATGACGCGTATTTTCCTCATGACCTCGCGAGGCAAAATTCTCACACAAATTTCACCGCAAACGATGAGAAATCTATATTGAGTAATCTAACTGAACCAGATTCTCACAACGCGCACACACGGTGAGAAAATTGTCTCGCGAGGCAAAAATTATCAAACATGTCAGATATTTTTCTCACGGCCTTGCGAGGCAAAAATTCTCACGAAAATTTACGCGCACACTCTGAGTAAACTGCCTCGCGTGACTTTTTGCTCAGCTGTTTTCTCAAAGTGTGCGGCGGCCTTAATGTATCAGTTGCTGTTATGAGGCTGTATTATGGACTCTGTACTTGATCTTATTGTTTTCTTTAGGAAATACAACCTGTTCTGGTTATATGTTGAACAAAGTAGCAGTATGTACACTTCATTGAAATATTTATTTAAAGTTAAAATCATGTATATAGTTAAAATCAGGTTTTTGGTTGCGTTTACTGAACCATACTGGGTAGATCTTTTCTTACATTCATTCATGGGATCACGGCAATAAAATTTATCACTTAGCAGTTGTCACTTTTTAGCTCTTTATTTCGCAAACACCATTACGAATATAAAATATACAATTTAAAAGTTGTACCGAGCATATTTGTCATATAGTGATATATCCTCGGCCTCGCAGTAAGCACATATAATGAAATACAAGCACAGTTTGATAATGAAACCTTTTTGTTTAGAAGTAGATGTATTTATAACATATGTATACACATGGACGCCCAACTTCTTAAAAATAATAGTTTCAGCAATGTTTATATTGGGAATTTTAATGAGGAATTTCATTCAAACTTTAGCATAACACAGAGCAGTGAAACACATAGACATGTCATAGTCATTGAGTTATAAGCATTTTCAAATACCTTTTCTCCGAACCAGGAATCGGTATTGATTTTTGGTATCTGTTCAGCTATTTTCTTTCTTTCGCACGGTTTAAGAAAGTTAGAAAAGTGTCTATAAAAAAGAGATCTACCATTTTCGATTGCTGCTGCCAAATTGAAATATGGTATAAGTTTTATGATAAAGAATTATCTTGAAGCAGAATGTGCCGTTTCTTGTGTTTTGCCCTGATTTTGGACTGATGTGAAAATCGAATAATTGCAAACTCCAATGTATTATTATACATTAAATATTCACACAATTAATGATTTATTGATCCCATTTTGTCTTCATGTAAGTTGTCTATGTAAATGGTAATAGCTCTTTGAGAGTTGAAAACCAACCAGTAAAGTTCATGATCATGAAAATAATCCTTGAGTAAATATCGGTTTACGTCTCTCTGCTTCACATTGTGTCGGCGGTCAAATATAACATATTTTCAAAACATATTAATGAAATTGATGAAAATATGCGACTGCTTGCTTACACGAGTTCAAAAACCCGGATAGTTTCCTTTAAAGTTCAAGTTTGTTTCAGTTTATTGCAGATAGCCTGATGCCACAAGGAAGTAACATTCACATCCTGTGTAGCGTCTAACTTTCTGCAGTTTATATGTCTCAACGTTTCCTAATTAATCACGACTCTTAATCAGTGAAACAATTTATTGTATTTAATGCGGTGAGAATAGCAAGAATGAGAATTGTTTTGGTTTTCCATTTTGTCGCTTGACCGAGCCAAATCTGTGTTTCTCAAGTAAACGGTTCGACGAATTTGTAAATAAATGTAGGAAAGTTGGCTCGCCCAGCGTAGCTTTGCCATGGCCATGTTAGGCGGTTGACCCTTCCAGCCAAGCCGAGTCTGTGTTTCTCATGTAATCGATTCAATGAATTTTGTAAAGAAATGTAGAAAAAGTTGGCTTGCTCATGGTAGCTCTCTTGACAACTTTTCTCCCTACAGACAGACTATGATTTTCAGGAATTTCAAATAGACAATATGAAAAGCACTTGAAACTTCAAGTTGTTTACTCAATTCTTGTTTGGCCAAGACCCACGGGCGGTACGCGCCAATGCGTGTTCTCATGATAGCAAATGCAAAAATAAACGCAGAAGAACCGAACCATTTAAGCTTCAGGGCGAGAACGCAATCTCATTCACTAAAAATACAAACAATAAATAGCAGGCGAAGTTCTACAAAGCTGACCGTCAGAATGGGAAATTTAAAAGAATTGTAATTAAGCCTTTGCGTCAGTGGATAAAACCTCAAGCCCGAGGGATAAACAAGGTTCTCTGTTATTTCGTAAATGAATATATAAATTGTCTTGTATTATAATAGCAATAACAAGCAATACGTGAAAGAATGAAAGAGTTGTGTTGTCTGAAATCTACCGCATCTACGACGTCAATTTTGCTTTTGCAGTTTTTCATTTTTTCAATGAGTGAATCCGATGTCGTTACGTTACTAAAAGAGCACGAAAGATTAGATACAAAAGCGAATAAATAATTTAAACTGTTTGCGTTGTAAAAAGGTCGGGTAATCTTATAGAGGTGGGCGAGCTGTGCTTTCCTACATTTCTTTACAAAATTCATCGAAGCGTTTACATGAGAAACACAGACTTGACTCGGATAGAAGCGTCACCCACTCACCGAGCTACCCCGGGCGAGCCAACTTTCTGCATTTCTATACAAAATTCATCGAACTCTTTACATGAAAAACACAGAATGGGCTCGGCTAGAAGTGCCGGTCACCCGCCTACCCGAGCAACCTTGGCGAGCCAACAAATGACTTTTCCCACACTGTAAAAGAAAATTCTTCTTTACAGAACTCATTAAATCGTTTATATGAGAAAAGAAAAGTTAGCTCGGCCAGATGGGCCATCCGTCTAAAAACAATCATAACTAAATCTGTAAACAAGAATATATTAGCTATCCTAGGAGTAGCCTTGACAAACACATTGAAGTTTCAACTCAACCTCGTTCCCAGTCTCTTTTCTCTCCCGAGAGAAAAACCCTTGTTGGGTCTAGTCACGTGGCATCCAGATTCTGGGTGGTAACAATAAAATAAACATGAGACAGGTGCTTAAGACCAAATTTTGTTGTTATTTAGCCTGGTGGAGAAGGAAATATGTTTTATTTTCATCAAAACAAATGCATGTAAAGATACATTCATTTTATATTGTTACCAATCAGAATCTGGGTACCACGTGACCAGACCCAACCTGGTTTCAAGTGCTTTGTTGATTCTTTTGTTGTCATTGTTTTTTTCTGGAATGTCAACAATTAAAGGAACTTTCGAGTTGGTTGGCATAATTTCACCATTAGTGCTACTAAAACTTGCAGGAATTTGCAGGAATTAACTTAGAATTACCCTTAGGTTGATGTTGTTCCTGTATCACGTGATTCTGAGGAGAAAGGCAAACCACTCCACGTGATGAGGTTGACTGTGCGCGAGCCCCGTATGAGACGAGTTAGGTGGGGCCGAGTGATAACAAGGTGAGTACATGCGCAGTGGTGGATTTTGAGTTGTCGCATTAACAAAGCAATATCCTCAACGACAATGGCTGCGGCTGCGACTGCGACTGCAACTGCGACTGTGCCTGCGACTACGACTACGACTGCGAAAGCGACTGTGCCTGCGATTACGACAAACGACCGAGACTGCGGCTCTACTTGCGACAACGATTACGATTACGATTACGACTACGTAAAATTATTGAAAGTGATAAGCAACACAAAGAACAGCAGTGGAAAGACAAAGATAATAGATTTAGGGGCGGGGAAGAAAACAGGTAACTAGTAACCTTTTCTGACTAGCAATGTAAATGAATATTTTATTATAATAACTGTAGTTGTTTATAGAGATTTCAACCACTGAGAAAAACACTATCTAATCACGTGTAAATTACGAAAACTTTAGCAATTTTAAAATAATTGTAATAAACGTTTTACCTCAATTTAAACACGGGCGGTGGGAAACGTTGGTTACGAGTACAGTATTCAATGTTTCAAAAAACATAATACAATTAAACCTTTGTTGTCGTGTATTGATTTGTGTTCGCGAAGTCCAGTTTCCGATATAAACCACATCTGCAAGCTGCGATC
>JANSTR010150897.1:0-10884 GCA_025434805.1 Antipathozoanthus remengesaui | reverse complement strand
AACAAGTCTCCGAGAAGGAGCCGAAAGCTTGTATGCTTCAACTCAAGCACTGTGATAAGTTTAAAACCATTTTATTAATAAAACTAAAATGGTTTTAATCAGAAAAAAACTTAGTGAATGCCTTCTTCAAAAGCTCTGTGCTAAGTTGTTAGTTAACATAGTCCAAGGACTTTCAGTTCCTTAGTATTTGCTGGCAACGAATTCCACAGAGTAGGGACAGAAACGGAAAAGAAGCGGTCACCATAGGTATTGAGGTTGAACGCAGGCCTAGAGTGGAGGTTCTGACATGAAGAACGGGAAGTTCTGACAGGAGAATAGGGCTTTATCAAATAGTGTATATTCTCAGGGGCTTGTCCACGCAGGACATGATCACGTCACGAATATAATAAAGGTGTTGTCTATAGTAATATACTGAGGGGCTTGTATAGGAAAGGTTTCGTCAGGTCATGAATATACTAAGGGGTGTGTACATGAAAGGCTTCATCAGGTCACGAATATACTGATGGGCTTGTTCATGAAAGGTTTCATCAGCACACGAATATACTGAGGGGTTTGTACATGAAAGACTTCATCAGGTCCCGAATATACTGAGGGGCTTGTTTATGAAAGTCTTTATCAGGTCACTAATATACTGAGGGGCTTGTTCATGAAAGACTTCATCAGGTCTCGAATATACTGAGGGGCTTGTTCATGAAAGGTTTCATCAGGTCCCGAATATACTGAGGGACTTGTACATGAAAAACTTCATCAGGTCCCGATTATACTGAGGGACTTGTACATGAAAGATTTCATCAGGTCACGAATATACTGAGGGGTTTGTACATGAAAGGTTTCATCAGCTCACGAATATACTGAGGGATTTGTACATGAAAAACTTCATCAGGTCCCGAATACACTGAGGGGTTTGTTCATGAAAGGTTTCATCAGGTCCGGAATATACTGAGGGGTTTGTTCATGAAAGGTTTCATCAGGTCACGAATATACTGAGGGGTTTGTTCAGGAGAGACTTCATCAGCACCCGAATATACTGAGAGACTTGTTCATGAAAGACTTCATCAGGTACCGAATATACTGAGGGGTTTGTACATGAAAGGCTTCACCAGGTCCCAAATATACTGAGGGGTTTGTACATGAAAGACTTCATCACCTCCCGATTATACTAATGGGCTTGTTCAGGAGAGACTTCATCAGGTCCCGAATATACTGAGGGGCTTGTTTATGAAAGACTTCATCAGGTCCCAAATAAACTGACTTTGCGAATTTAGCATTAAGCAATAATAGGAGTGACAATTATTCTTCTAAATGTGGAATTTTCAGTAGGTATTATAACCTTAGGAAATATATTGATATTACTTTTCTTCCAAGTGATTGGTCAGGTATGTGACGGTAGAGACAAGTACCAGTCTGCAGTGACTACTGGCGCAATATTGGTACAGTCGTTTCTCCATACCCAGTTAGTGACGCCATCCGGGCTTGAAACAGTCTTCTTACACAGGGTCCGTGTCTCCTTATTAATAACAATTCATATCGCCTCTCGGTAGTCTTCATCACTGCATAGGTCTCCGAAGAAATGTTGTTCAATCCAAAGAGTAAACACTTTATACAGACGCGGTTGTAACTTGTCAGTGCTTTCTTTAGAGTGATGTTGTTAACTTGGCGCCGCCATTTCTGGGTGCCTATCTTTGACACCTTCAACGACAGTTTCTATGCCTTTTCCATTTTTCTAAAATTCAGAGCTCTCTTCATTATCTTAATCCAGGGAGGGTCTCGAGTTGACATCATCACAGTTCTGAACGAGAAACACTCATCCCTCACGGAGCGTAAAGTGTCATTCAGTATATTTGTTGCAGAATCAATGTCAGGAGCAGATATCACATGAACTGTCATGCAAATTCAATTTTACGATACTACCTAAAACTCCTGAAGGTCAATTTCGTACGCATGGGTTTTAGATCATATTTTCTTGGCAGGTGAATGAGCTTAGCATTACAGTTCTGGAGAGATTGAAGTCTTCGGTGAATATTCTTCGGTTTGTAATATAATCAAGAGTTACAGTAGTCTAATTTCGAGATCACAAAGGCATAAACAACGGCTTCAATGGTTTTAAATGTAAGGAAGTTTGAATCTTTTGAGATGTTGCGCATATGACACAATGCTGCTCTCTACAAGTGACAGTGACGTGAGGCAAGAATTAAAGTGTCTTGTCGAAGACAACATCTGTAAACCTGACAGTTACAGAACATACCACGATATCGATAGACACGACAAGTATATTAATGAAAAGTTTGAGGCGATAAGATGACAAAAGTTCTGTAACATCCGTTTTGCTATTGTTCAATATTGGTATGTATTTTTTGGACCATCCAATTATCAATATCTGTAATACATGCTTTAATTTTTGTTTTTCTAAGATTTATGTTATTTCTCGTAAGACATGTCATGGAAATCTGGGGGGTACAAGTGTTCTAGGGGGTCCGGGGTATGCTTGCCCGGCAAATTTTGAAAATTGGTTTGTCTGAAAACGTATTTCTTGGGTTTTAAACACAATTAGAAACAAAATCAGAATATCTAAAACTAGTAATCCAGTAAATATTTCCCGTTTTTCTCAGACTTGGGGCAATCTACTGAACGTAACACACTGTCATCACATCAAATGCATTGTTTCTATGAAGAAGTAGTAAATTTGGGGGGAAAATTGGGAATGAAACTGAAAAACGGAGAAGACCTCTTTGCGCATTTGGCCATCAGTCTCTCAGTTTAATTTTGAGAAATACAATAATCACTGTTTACAAACCGGTTTTGTTGTGGTTATCTGTCAGCACCCAAAGTCCAAACCGGGAAATGAAAGTGTGTAAAGCCTTGTTTCGTTGTAAAAGCTCACTATTCAAATCAACAACGAAGGTTTTAACCAGCGAAAAGGGCCGGGTGCCCCTTAGTATGATAACAGGAAGCTAACTGATTAATTTCCTGTTTAACTTGATTCAGATCTTAGTCTGGCACGTCGTATATCACAGGGCGAAATAACCTCTCAGTTCCATGTTTAGCCGTATCGGTTTTCACTCATACTAACTCAGTTTGACACATTCAACAAAGCAGTTTGCTGCCGTCACTAATTACCTAACTCCTCTATCACGCCATTTGAAATCAAACAAGTAAGCTTAGATTAGTTGCAGCTAAAAAGTTGTTTTCGCCACCAGATATAACGAAGTCTGACGACAAAACAAGGAAAAGTGGGTGGGGCTACGTTGAATTCTGTTTCGGTCGCTCTTTTACACGAGCATCAATTCTCCACATAGCCACAGCAAACCGACTTTAATTTCACAAATCTGGCTATACGAGATTATTCATTGTGACTGCCACTGCCACTTTTTATTTCTATATAAAGTCTTGTTGGCAGGAGTATGTGAAATCGGTCCTTTATATTAGATAAAGTCTTGCAGGTAGAAGTATGCAAAATTGTTCTTTTTTCAAGTCTTACAGGCAGGGGTACGTAAAAAATGGCTATTGACAACTTCCAAAACAAATTAATAAAGCCAGCCAGAGTGTTATCATTTGTCTTCTGCGAAGACCCCTTTTCCTATTACGTATGCTTAATAGGCGCGCAAGTTTTGAAGTAAATTTGGTGTGTTTTTGACCGTATTCTTAGTGCCTTAGATGTTCCAAGCAAACAAGAAGTCAGAGCAGATTTTGGGATGCCTTGTCATAATTGTGCCGTTTTTGGCTGTAGATTGTCTTGGCGAACGAATGGTCTTGGCATTTTCAAGCTGCCATGTGCAAAAGACGCCGTATGTTCTCATCCTGGCAGACAGATGAGGGCTTCCAAGTGACCGCTCATTTAGTCATCGAGGCACTCAACCAAGCTCCTTCTTCAGGAGGGGGTGCAGTTTGACCTGATAAAGCGTTTTTGTCAGGTCCCCTTTGAGGAGTACTTCAGGGACCAGCGCAAGCTGGCAAGGCGCAATGACAACCTTGATGTCCGACAGATGGCTACAATGCCAACACAATAAGGACGCAGAGAACAGTGTCATGTCCAAGTGGAAATACTCGAGGGCGAAAGGACTGATGCAAAGTATGGGAAATTGTTAAAAATGACAAATTACCAGCCAGAAAAAAAAATGAAATTGAATAAATTTACCCTGAAGTTGGAGCTGGTTGTACTGTAGTGTTGCCACTTATCAACATACTAAAAGAGATGGCTGCTGCACATTTTCGCCCAGTCTCTTGCAAGCAGTCCAAACTGCTTTAACAATATTTAAAAGATACAGTTCCTGCTATACAACATCTTCAGTTTGTCTTATATATCTACGGTGAAATAAACTTGTGCCAGAGCACTCTGTATATCAATGTCACTGAACAATGGTTTCATACATTTGTGGCAGTGTTAACTTGGAAATATGCTTAACTGTATTCTTTTTGCATCCCAGGTGTATTTTTGCAATAATATAGTACTGTTGGTATATTAAAGAAGAAGACAATAAGTATCTTCAAGAAGTTTGGTGTGCATTGTGGAAATTTAATTTCATGGACGTTAGCACCCCCCCCCCCCCTCCACAAAAAAGAGCTTAATCTTGATATTTGTATATACCTTAAGGTTACTATTTTTAGCGACGGTGCAGGAAGCGACGAATATTCGGACGAATATTCTTCTGTCAGACTAGAATGGCTTCATTTTTATCTGCATTGGACTTTTCTTTTGATACTGAATAGAGTCAGCAATTTTGGTTGAAAAGAGTGTCGCTGCAGGTTGTGACAGACCCGTGAAGAAAGATTTTGAATTAAATGAGACTGCTATACAAAGCTTCCCCATTCTTTACAAGTCCTTCGTACATGTTTCTCAACTGCTGAAACTCTCCTGATTCTTCTTCCAGTTGTTCATAACAGTGATTGGTCAGTTCAGTTCTGATAATCCTTTAATATACCTTAGATCCGTTCAGTTTCTTTATAGCAACATTTACACATCCTGCTGGATCGCTTGAGGTGAACCTTCGAGGTTGGCTGTGATTGTGCTTTGCTGTCCTGTGCCTTTTTAGACCAGCCTTGCTTTTACATTCTTTGCCACAAGCATTTAAAAATACTACTTCTATACTTTGGGTCTGCAACAAATGAAAAACAACATATCTCTCATAAATATGCTTGTATAAATATGAACAAAATAAGCTGACACACATTATTCCAAGATCTAGCTAGCTATAAGTGCAGCCTTTAGCAACAAGGAGAGAGACATGTAGAACCAACTTGCCTTCACATTTAGAAAGATCGATGCATTTGTCAATGAGGCACCGGGATAAGAAACAAACCAGGTTTCAAAAATATCATTACGTGGAAACATTATTTTGTTGGTTAAATCTGAGACAGAGGCCAGTATAGTCGGAACTTGTTTCGATCTACGATATGTGAGCTTTTTACCCCTTTTGTTTGTTGTTTGTTGTTGTGTGGTGGTACGACCCTTCTGCAGAGGTCGAACGCAGGCTGTTTGCAGTCAAAAGAGCAATTCTTTACAATTCAAGTAAAAGTATTAAGTGTTTCCATGATACAATTTCTCCTCGCCAAAGAAAAGAACTAAATACGTCACTTCAACAATATAATAATATCGTATAAATGCTGTTCTGACAACGATAAGCGACATATTCTCTCCCTTCGATCGATATTAGGTGTGTCAACAAATATAGATTATTACTTCGTTTACTGCAGCAGAAAAATGCTGGCCTGTTTCATAATCCTTGGTCTCGACATATTCTGTCAGTGTGACAAATTAATCCCCAAAAATAATCAGTGAGACCTTTATTCCACTCAACAACTATCTTCCGCCATCTTGATCTTGTGCTTGCAAGGTCAGGGTCACATGACTGCTCTGTTTGCTCTTTGAAGCTCGCCGATTTCAAATGAACAAGCTTGGATTCAAGAGTGGAAAGATTCTTTATTAGTTGTTATATGTGCCGTTGCCAGTATGAGGCGAACCGAGGCACTTGCCTCGGTAAAAAATCTGCGGTTTGAAAACAAGTTTAGTTGAAAATGTATTTAAAATTAGCTGACAGTGTCTTGGTAAGAATTCGGCGCTCTTTTAAGGTAATATAAAATTATGACTACGGTTACTTAAAGGTCCAGTTTTTCTTTGAGGCATCAGGTCTTTAGGATGTGTTCATGGTTCAAATTAATTTTCTTAAACAGCTTATTATCATGTTGAGTTATAAGTTCATATGTAGTTACCTTTCTCGACGTGTATATTCTTTCACGATCTTTGCGTTGGTAAGCGGCCACCCGAAACCTGTATGCCATACGTAAATATTAAAAGAATATACTAGTCAAATAGATTTTATAGTTGTTCAGGGGGTATTTATAGGCTTTACAGATCCTAATGATGTATAATTTACTTGAAACTTTAGATAACATGTTATCAATGTGTATGTTCCGCGAAATAGAAAGTTATACCAAGTAGTTTAAGAGATTCCTTCCTTTTGATATCTTGCAATAGTTGTAGTTTCTGTTTTTGTCTAGGTCTCTGTCAGGGTAAGGTTCATGTAGTTCTCTTTACTCCAGTCTTTGGTTTTGTTTACCTCTAAACAGTAGAATCTTTACCATTTTTCACAGGGACAATGACCGTGATCTTGTGCGTAAACTTTGTTAGCCCTAGAAGGCATGAGGGGGAGGGAGGGTCAAAATGACCCCATCCCCCCTCGATTTTTTTGGGATTAAAAATGCGCAATTTAACTGATTGCCAAAATCTTTGGCACAACTGTTCTTTGATTATAAACACATCTTTTGAGCCTAATTGGATAAAATAAAATCCCAAATCTCGACTGATAGCCGCCATTTTGAATTTCTGGAAGTGGTTACCATGGCAACCTAAATAATTTTTTTGATCATCAAATTACGCAGGTGACCATGTACAACTACTTTGACAAAGGAAATGTTATTATTCCTATCCATTTGTAACATTTTATGGTGGATAGATTCTGTGACCCATCCCTCCCCTTATCCCCTTATCCCCTTATCCAATTGCTACATCAAAATGCATGTTTTCATAGTTACAGATCACATGATTTGAATCAGCTAAATGATCATTGCACACTAGTTACAATTGCAAAAATTTTTAATCAATTGAATGAATTTTATTGACAAACATGATTTTTGCACTACAAAATGCCATTTCCATGCTGCGGTTGCCATGGAAACCAAAATAGTATCACATGACTATACTTAATTGAAAGTTTACTGGGTACTCATTACACATACCAAGTTTCAGGTCAATTGGTTGAAGATTTTTGAAAATAGAGGGGGGTCCAAATGACCCCTCCCCCCCTCATGCCTTAGTGCAACTTTTCTTTCTTCATGAGTTCTAGGGTTAATGGTGTTTTATCAACAATTAATGTATTTGGAAAATTGATTTGTTTACACATGATAAATATATTTTGTCTTTCGAGTGCTAGCCATTGGAGTAACTAAAATGGGTTAAAACCAAGCTGTTGTTGCTATTTGTAATCAATTCTGATTGCCTGACCTCGTAACCTCTTCACTGCCACATAAATTTCACGTGATGGCTTTTGCTTTATAACTTCTTCAAGCAGTACAATTCCTTTGAAAACTTCACCAAATTCACCATTTCCGATAGCATCAAGTATTGTCAGCTGACCTTCCAGCAGCTCCCACGGATCCATAGGTGTAGCATTGAGCATTTCAATAGCCTCGCTAAAATGGAAAACGACTTATTAACTCTTGACACACATCTTATTGCCTATTGATTCGAAGTTGATTAGCCAATTTTTAACCATTGTTTAGCCATATATTAGTTATTGATTGAACATCGATCAACCAATGATTAGCTCAATGATCAGCTATTGATTATCTATTAACTAAACAATGATTAACTATTGATTAACCATTGATTAGCTATTGATTAGCTGTTTATTATCCATTTATTGATGCAACCAATTATTAATAACTTATTATCCATTATCAACCATTGAAAATTGTTGCAATTCAGTGAGACGACCTGTGTCTGTATCTGTGTTTCAGCTTGTCTTACTCCTATACTTACCTTTTTTCATTTTCATCTTTTTTGTGAAGTTTCCGCCGACGTCGCACCCCGTACAACACAGACACAACGCAGATCAGCAACACTATGCAACACGAAACTGAAATGCCCGCAATTGCACCTGTGCTCAGCTTTTCAATTTCCAGAAAAGCAACTGAAACGAAACGAGAGTACCACAATATCAACTGACTGTTTAGTTTTTTAGTTTGCGGTAATACAGCTGAAACGAGAGGAGAGTATCACAATATCAACTGACTGTTTAGCTTCTTAGTTTGCAGTGATACAGCTGAAACAAGAGGAGGTATCACAATATCAACAAACAATATTTTACAAAGTAAAGATTTCTCCACTAATTATTTGTACTAATATGATAGTAGTTGATTAAGTTTTTCTCAGAATGCAAGTGCAGATACAAGCACACTTTGTTAACAATATTATGTATGGCATTATCAATACACATAGTTAGCATGCAGATGGAAATTGTGTATCTTGGCGGTATGATGACGTGTATAATAACAATAAACTTTACTTAACATTAATAGACACTACTGAATCAGGGTAAAACCATTAGTTAAAGCCCTTCTCCCTGTTTGGCCTTGATCATTAGGGTTATAGCAGTATGGCTTCATATGGATACACGATCTGCTTATTTAGTATGTGAGGTTTTGAACACAGAACAATATGCCAACAAGAACGGGCTGAAAATGTTTTTCTAATGTTTTAGTTATGTTAAAAAAAGCTACACCCTCACACTATCCGTCTTGGATCTATGACGTATTCGTAAGTTCATAGTCAGAACAAAAATGGCAGAGGGGTAGGTGCAAGTTCTTAACAAATCTATTGAAATCCAGCGTTTTGCTGTTTATGCTTTTAAAGACTGCAGATGTTTGATTTGAAAATACTGGAAGGCGACGGTGAGTTCTTTTACCGCCTCCCCCTGAGATAATAAAGGATGACGAGTGATAATACATCAGCAGTTCAGCCAAAAACATGGCCGAGTTCATGACGAAATCAATGTTTCACTCATCGTTCAACTATGCACATGCGAAGAAAGTTGGAGCCATTGCATTTCAAAGAGATGTTTCATCAACCTCAACATAACGCCGCTTCTTTCCTTGTGGGATGATTGTCACGGGATCATTAAACTTAAAGATTGGAACTGCTAATATTTGCTCTCGACAAAATGTTATTGGGAGTTTAGAGAACCGAGCTGAAACTGTAATTGTTCACGGCGAGCATTTTTTTTCCTGTCTTGAAGACTTGAGTCGTTGAGAGCTGCTGGCCGTTCGGCATGAGCTCGGTACTTATGCTGCTTGAAACTGTTTTTACGTGTGAAGCTAAGATTCGCTGGAGCTCCTTGGATGGATGAGTATGTACGACATTTGTCGCCGGTGATGTGCATTCAGAGCAGATTTTAGAGGTTTTTCTGGTTCAAGTTTCGTGTCACATTCACTGCTCGAGGCCGCCATCTTGTACAGGATCTGTTTACAAACTCGTCACAGCTAGCCAATCAGTAATTTGCGACTTTCATCACGGACTCGGAAAGAGAAACCACCATTGGATCCTTAGGAGAACCACAGGAATTTTATTTCCAAAGGATCCACTCTCAAACAGCTTGCTCTTCTCCTCGGCTGTCAACGAGGCAAGCGATCGAGTCGCGTTGGCTATGTTTCCTTTTTAATACCATGTTCAACGAGGTTTTTTCTATCAGCTTGTTGTTTGGTAAGTTCAAAATGTTAATTATCCAGGAACTGGTATAAACATTTTATTTCGCTCGCCGTTTTCTTCATAGTATTCTCGCTTTCTTGCCTTAAAATAAATTTCTCGAGTTCCTCCTGGCTCTTGCAACTAAATCCTGTTTTACTAGCACTACCAACACTGTTGCTATTTTTACCACAGTTTACGTTGTGTTGTCTTCATCTGGATAATAAAGTTCACTGTCCGAGTGTTCGTCTTTAGTCACATTGGTTTCACCTTTTAATATGGTTATTGTATAAATTAAGCGTGAGGAGATTCAGTTAGACAGTGTTTCGTAGTTTTCACGTACACTCGTCACTACGCTGTTGACAGTCCGCGAGCGGTCATTATGAGATTTTCATAATGACCGCCCACGAGCGGTCATTATGAGATTACCATAAAATTTTCTGTTGCCAAGAACCAATCAGAGTGCGCATACTATCGTGGCTATATAATAAATCGAGATTATAAAGGATGACTAGTGATAGTACATCGAGATAATAAATGATGATGCGTGATAATACATTGAGATAATAAATGATGATGTACGAGTGATAATATATCGAGATAATAAAGGATGATGTGCGAGTGATAATACATCGAGATAATAAAGGATGATGTACGAGTGATAATACATCGAGATAATAACGGATGACGAGTGATAATATATCGAGATAATAAAGGATGACGAGTGAAAATACATCGAGATAATAAAGGATGACAGGTGATAATACATTGAGATAATAAAGGATGATGAGTGATAATACATCGAGATAATAAAGGATGACGAACGATACTACATACTACTTATTAACCGAGAGTGAGGTCATTACAAGGAAATCTCAGAACGAATTCTTGATGTATTGACGGAGCGAAGCGAGGTCAATGCAACAAAGCAGTGTTCTGAGATTTCCCTTTTGTACAACCCGCGAATGAATCAACACGGAAGTGATTTTCCGTTTCCGATTGCGCGCGCATATAAGACAAGGCTGTGATCACTGGTGCAAAAATGCGAGGGAGCTTCAAATCAAGCAACAACTGAATAAGTCTGTCGAATACATTTACTGGTGACAAATATTAATCAGAATATTTTACCGAACTTCAGAATGTCAAGC
>JANSTR010150886.1:0-10886 GCA_025434805.1 Antipathozoanthus remengesaui | reverse complement strand
CAGGCAAAATAAAAAGAATTTCGAAATTTCACGTTTGTCCACCGGTTTTTGATATTCTCAGTCAGTCGCTCTTAAATTCCTAGCAAAAAGTCATTACTGTAGCGTTACTCTCGTTAACTCGAATGTTCGGCTAACTCGATCTAACGCTAATGCCTCGCTCATTTCATGTAGCTCTTATTATCAATGTAAGGCAACTCCAAGAAAATTTACCTTTTTAATTTGTGTTTCCTTCACGCGCCAAACTCCTAGTTTTCGCTAATAAAAAAAACTGCATTGCTTTCAGCTGATCCCCGATATCCCGTCTCGAACCTTTGAAGTAGCGTGTTCGCCTATGCTTGATTTGTTATTGTTTACATCCATTACCACTGATAGGAATAGTAAAATGTCACTTGGATAACGTCAAACAATTCTGATACACTATTAAAGAACCTTGTTCACCTAGCTGTGGTTTGTTATTGTTTACCTCCATTACCACTGATAGAAATAGTGAAATGTCACTCGGATAACGTCAAGCAACTCTGATAGACTGTTTGGTGGTTAGAAATGAAGTAATGGGGTGAAGTATTCACGCAGGTTACACTTTCTCTGAACAAAGCGAATTTCGCGGCACCCGAAAATAAGGCCAGACCACGCCTAGGGGAACAAAGTTCTTTAATAAGCCGAAGTTTGCGCAAAAGCGGATTTGTCCTGGTAATGCCTCGCCCATTTTATTTAGCTTGAATTATCAATATAACCAACTCCAAAACATTTATTTCCTTTGATTTGTTTCTTTTTATTCGCCAAAGTGAAACGTTCGTTAATTTGAAAAAAATGCAACTGAGCATTGATAATATAATGGATAATTGGAACATAATTACTGAGCAAATCAGCGTATACGTCGAGTTATTAAGCGTTCGATTGTAGGCCTAGATACAAAAATCTGAAAAATCTATCGGAATAATCCTGCCGAGAGTTTTATAGTTCTTTCTAATAATCTCACAAAAATCTCATATTGTTGTTGGTGAATATCTTACAATCGTTAATATACATACCAGTGAATTGTGGGAATTATTATTCATTAAGGAACCATTGAGCAGGGACACCATCTGCTCAGAACTGATAAAATGTAGACCATTGTACTGTTGCACTTTGTAACAACCGTCGCACTTTGTAATAAACTTGTTGCACTTTGTAATACATGTCGCACTTCGTAATACCTGTCGTACTTTGTAATAAACTTGTCGCACTTCGTAATACCTGTCGTACTTTATAATACACTTATCACACTTAGTAATAAAATAGCTGTCGCACTTTGTAATAACAAGTTGTCGCACTTTGTAATGAAAATAGCTGCAGCATTTTGTAATAACCATTGCCACACTATGCTATAAGGTAGGTTATCTCCAAATTCTTAAAAGTTGGTGATTCAACTTTATGACGTGAGCAGCGTCGAATAAGTGCTCAACCTCAAATACTCCATCATCTACACTTTCAATACTTGCTACATCTATTATGCAACAGTTAAAAATGACGAACGTTACTCTGTTAATCTGTGATTTTAGGAGAAACCCCGGAAACATAATACACACCGAATCCATCCGATGGCCCCTAACTACATACACGAGACATTGATACAACAAATGAAGTAAGCAAACTTTAATTGTTTCATTTCATAGGCAATTTATGTTTATATCCTGGAAACGATATTTCGCCCTTATAAAGTCTATAGATCGTTAAAGGCCTGCATACAACAAACGAATTCAGAGCTTGGGCTGCCTGTGGTTATATAACTCGCTTATACATGAATACAGCTTGTCGCGTCTACTACGAGGCTGTTATTTAACTATCGGATAATATAAATGATGGCGTGCCGAGCAATTTGAGCACAGGAGGCCCAACCTATAATAATAATATTATTAATATTAATAACGATAATATATGTTAATGATAATAATAATAATAAACATAGTCAAGTTCTCCGCGCTTCAAGAGCCCTTCTAGAGTTCAATTTTAGCCCAACATTCGTACAGAACTTGTTCAAGTCAACATCCTGTGCTAGGTTGTTCGAAAGTGGATTAGCGTTAACCCAGGATTATGATAATGAGATTCCAGCGAGGGCTAGTTTCACCCCACCTATACTACTGTGCTAGGTTGTTTGAAAGTGGAACTCTATATCGCACACAGCAGGGACGTAGCCAGAAAAAAAAATGATGACTGAGGCAATGTCCACTGTTAAATTCTCTTCCTAGGTATTGTGTGAATTTCAGTCGTCCTTTTTATCTCATCCGTGCACGAAGTGCAGGATAACATATTGTGAGGGGGCGAAAATGTGTGCAATGCACCACCTGCTAGCACGGCTTTTTAGGACTAGGGCAAGGAGTGGGACTGGGGCGAGTGTCTTTAAGGAATGGCGGATTTCTCTTAGACTTAGGCTTTGGTCTTTGTAGATAGTCAACAGAGTCTACAGCAAATGAATTTATAGATATGGAATCGAGTTAGAACAGCAAATCAGATTTTCTTCATTTGATGCAACCAAAGGCGCGAAAAAGATCGAGGTAAGCAAACAGTGGGCTTTAAATGTTTTTGTCAATCCTCGTTTCTTATGTCAGAAGTTTTAGATTTATAGAAAACATCTGAAAATCGGAATGACACTGCAAATCAAGGGTGGTTGAATTTTAATTGAAATTTGATTTTTAGAGACTTTAATTCACGGATGAGATGGCTCACGAGTAGCCCTTTGATTATATAAGTTATTTATCTTTCTGAACTTCCGCTGTAATACAAATGTATATGTAGACAAACAACAGAAAAGGGGTCTTCTGAAGAAATCCTCTGTTCTGATAGACGCAAATAATATCTGTCTTAAAGTGTTCACAATTCCTTTGCTTTTTATCTTGATTCGGTAAATGTTTCGCAAAAGCAAAGATGATGAATGGCACTTTGAAATTGGCTCTTTTGAATTTGTTTCTGAAATCCTCGATCAGTTATGCGTTGATTTAGTGACGAACAACCGCAATTTGACTACATACTTCTACCTGCAACAGTTAGGGAAAAAAGAGAGTTTTTAAAACTCAACTGATACCAGATTGATTGTGGCATGGTGTAAGGTCCGTTTGCAGTCGGTGGCTCTGTGGAGGTTGGCGCTCGTGTAAAAGAGCGACCGAAACCGAAACTAAGGCAACACCATCCACTTCTCCTTTGTGCTGTCGTCAGACTTCGTTATATCTTGTGTCGAGAACGACTTTTTAGCTGCAACTAACTTCAACTTACTGTTTTAATTTGATTGCAAGTACTCAGAAATGGTGTGATGGAGGTGTTAGGTAACTATTAAAGGACGCCTGCATAATGTTGTGTTGAAGGTGTCAGAGATAGTCTAAGTGAAAAATATGTGGCTAGAGATCACCTTTTTAGAGCAGACCTCAAACTGAAAAGCACAACTCTGCATGAGCGTACTAGCTTCAAGCCGGATCACAAAATATTACATTAAACGGCGAAATAAGCATTGTCATAACAAACGACGTGTCAGATTAAGATTTGAATTAAATTAAACAGAAGATCAGTCTTAGTGTACTTGACGTACTGCGAGATACCCCTTTTCTGTTATTTCCCTAGATATATATATAGAGAGAAAGAAAAAATGTCTCAGCAAAAATGTAATTGGTGTTATTGTTCTGTGTACACTCGCTACGACAGCATTGCATCCCTTCGCACACTTAAAAAATTATCACTTTGTAGTTTCACTGCTCGATGTACTTGCTTGTGTCAGGTTAAACTATGTGAGTACAAGTCATACTGGGAATAAAAACTTGGCTGACTAACAAAAACCTCGATCGCAGGGCAGTTAACAGACAAACAAATAAAGCCCGTTTGGTTTACTTTGATGGTGCTGGCTGACTCGCTCTTAATGTACACAAACACAGTATATTAGTATTACCCATAATACACTATGATTCACTTGATCCCCAGTACGAGCCGCAGAAATATCAATCTCTGTCTCATTCGCTATCTACGATCATTCAACCGCCAGAAATTCATTTTATAAACTACTTTTAATGAGCCTGCGCTTTAATTTCTGAAACGTTTCTAAAGTTATCCTGGCTAAAAAGACCTTAATTGATCTTAGAGAGGGAGCTGACAATATCCCTGGAGAGATTAACTGAGCAACATTGAATTCCACCCATACAGTTTGGGACCGATCCCACAATCCTCCACGAGTTGAGCTCGGAGTCATAGCACTCCACCTTGTCCGTTCTCTCCCGGCAGCTCTTCTTCCCCCCCAAGATATATATCTTGTTGCAAGCATAAGCAATACCGGCCAGCGCACGAGGAATGTTGATATTGCCTATAAAACTCCAGGAGTCTTCCACCGGGTCGTAAAGCTCGCACGAGTCATGTGACGATAGAAGGTCATCTTGTGTCCCTCCAACCACGTAAAGCTTGCCTTTTACGGCGAGGCCACAGGCGTAGGCACGGCAAGTCTGCATAGGAGTGACGTCAGACCACGTGTTCGTTCTGTGTTCGTAACGCTCCACGCTCTTGAGATAGATATACGACTCGTTTTCTCGCGCGCTCTCCGTTTTCCCGCCAATTGCGTACAGCAAGGACGTGCTGGAGATGACACAAGGGCCGCCTCGAGCAGTTGTCAGCGGTGTTACTGATTCCCATTTGTTCGTTCGTGGGTCGTACCTGCGTGATGATTGGTGCAAATATACTGTCAGGAACTTTTATGGTTGTATCGGAGGTGCGGGTAGCGTTTGTTTGCTGTCGAACTTTTCAAAAAGTGAACGCTAAGAATTTTTTGTGAAAAATTTGTTTTCTTGGACAATCAAGAGGCTTTGAATGGGGAGAACCCAAAATCACTTATCAGTTAAATTCTCCAATATTAGTTATCAGATAAAATTTCGGCTGAATATGAGTTAAAAGTTTCCTATATCAGTTATCTTCTATAAGATACGACTTTCATTAAACACCGGTTTACCTGGCACACAGCGTCTTCGAAGTGGCAAAAAAATCAATTTAGGAAGGCTATAATTTTAGATGTTGAAAATAGTGCTATGAACGAGGCAGCTGTGATAAAGATAAAGGCCCACACACTAGAAGATTTCTTGTCGTAAAACCCCCGAATTTTTGTCGGCCGACGAACTGTCTTGATCGTAGCTCACCACACACTGCCCGATTTTTTATCAAGAGACTACAAGTTTTGTTTATCGAGACCAGTGCCCTGGCAAGGACCACAATGCGGAAATATGCATCGATGCTTACGTTATATAGACACGGCCTCTCTTCCCAGAGCTGAACAATTTATCTTATTTATCTAAAGTCCATAACGAATCTTCAGATTTAATGCTGGTTGCGGAGCCTTTTCCATATCATCCATATCGCACATATTGAATTATATTTGCAGCGTGATCACGTGACCAATACTGCTTCGCTACTGGTTAAACCGTGTTCTGCTTCCGACGAATTGTCGTGCTCCACCACACACCAGCCGATAATTTATCGGCCGACGTTTTCAGATCAAACATGCACAATTTTTGTCGGCGACGAAAAATCTTGTCTGAACTCGTCGTAATCTGCCACATACACACACACACACACACACACACACACACACACACACACACACACACACGATTTTTCGTCGGTCGACAAAAACTCGGGCTTCTCACGACATAAAATAGTCTAGTATGTGGCTGCTTTTAAGAAACTCAATCTTTCCTCTATTTTTCAATGATAAAAGTTAATTGCAACTTTGATGCAAAGGCTTACAAAACACTGTCAAGCAGCAAACTGTTTTTCTTCTTAATAAATATACTTATCGCACTTGCGAGGGAGTTTGCCTACAGTTTCAAAGGATATTTTCTTGCTTAGTTATCTTTTGTAAACAAATTTTGCAGTCCAGTCATCACTAGCAACCTCCACTCAGGGGAGTAATTGTTAACTATTAGGCCAAGTAAAAAGAAAGTTTGTTAGCATCCCCGCCCGACCATTCAAAATGCGCCCGACTCATTTTCTTTTCAAAATGTTTTTCTTTAAAAATGTTTTAATACTATTTAACGACAACTGGTAGAAGTGGAAATTAGTTGTCCGTAAACTGAACAAATCCGATAGATTTTAAGCATTTTATATTTGATTTGTTAGTCAGTAAAACTTATGTTTTTCACATTCCAATATGATATGGGATATGTTTTATTATATTTTTAGCATAAAAACTTTCGAGTAAAAAACACCTCCCTCCCAACCATAAAATTTCTGGAAAAAAGGACGCTAACTAATTCCTTTTTTACTTGGTCTTACAAGCACGCACGATTTGTGAGTTGAACTAAATTTAAAGCTATTCACTTTTTCACAACCTTTTATGAAATGAACAGAGGAGCTGTCCGTCCTTCCAAACGAACATATTGTGAGCTAAACTTCCACTTTTTGAAACCAGAATTACTGCTAGTGCAATAAAATATTGGTTTGGAGCAGAATTATTAGAGCAAATGCTTACTTACGTAGAAACACATCGATTACGGACCTACTGGAACCAACTCGAAAGGCATTCTGGTTAACCAAAATTCTCTAATATTAATATTAACATGCAAACCTGGCAGCTGTGTCCAGCGGTTTCCCCCTATTCCATCCTCCAATTGCGTACAGGCAACCATTGAGTTCAGCCACTCCTAGAGCCGACACCTCACGCGTCATGGGTGCCACCCCGGCCCACGTGTTGGTTCTGTAGTCAAATCGCTCTGTGCTTGAGAGATGCCCGTTCAGCGATACTCCGCCCATAGTATAGATAAAACCCTAGGAGAACAGGAGAAATGACCGTTCAGCGACACTCCGCCCATAGTGTAGATAAAACCCTACAAGAACAAGAGTGATGCCCGTTCAGCGACACTCCGCCCATAGTATTGATAAAACTGATGAACGTAGGGTAGCGTCGATGAAAATACTATGTAATCGTAAACATGTCGCTGTTCTGCATTAAACCGTCTCTGAAATCGTTTAAACTTAACCATCGTTATTAATATTATTTGTAACTGACTATCCTATATGTAATGAAAACGGCGTTAATTCACGCGGCCATTCCTCAACCATGCACCTTCCTCCCGGTATGTTCAACAGTCAGTTATTTCCTTTGGTTTTAGAAGAATAGCTGCTCATGCATGCAGACACAAGTTGAGTATCTATTGTTTGTAAGCAAAGAAATAAATATCTGAGAAATATGTTTTGTTTGTCCACTTATGATATTTGGTAATGAGGTTTATTGTAGCTCATTATAAGAGAACAGTCTTCAGTAGCACGTCACAGGTACATCAACATCACATGTCCAGGCTTCACTCTATTGACGACAACATGCACCCGACAGGAGTATTATCATAAAGATGCCTCAACTCGGTCAATAATCGAACATATTTACCTACAGCCTCCAGGCACAGCCTCTACAAATTTTTTACATCAGATACATGGCAAACAACCACAATTTTGATTATTCAAGTCAGTGAACATTTGAGCAGAGAAGTTGGGATTTCCCCGAGAAATTGTGTAAAAACACTGGATTATCTAAGACTATTTTACACTAAAGACGCTGGAGCTGCAGACACAGACGTAAATCCAATGAAGAGTGCTCGCGAGTGACTTAAAGCAACGCGGAAACAGAAATAAGAACACTCTCATTCTATGGCGTTTGGGCTTATTAACTGAACGAATTTCCTACTGTGAATCCGATAACGCTCACGAAAACCAAAACTACGACACAACTGTTCACGCCTGCCCGCTTTGTTTGCGTTGCTTCTATACACAAGTCGATTCTCGTGAACAGCAGTCTGTTAGCTGGACATTGCAAAACTCGCAAACATGTCTGAAAAAAATTAAAAGCTGTCTCAAAAGTCAAGGATTGCAGGTTTAAAGGGCGAGCTTCACTGATTTGGGTAAATGTTGCATTTGCTGCGCAAGAGATTGTTTGTTATTGATGTTGTGAAATACTAACCTCGCATAAGGCAGCGCCGTGGCTGAAGCGCGGGATCAACATTGGCGCCAAATTGTACCACTGATTCTGTGACGGGACAAAGCACTGGGTAGACGACCTGATCTCGTCACCAGGCCCCCAGATCGTCACGATTGCCTCCACATGATTGGACAGGCACTTTCGAGGTCTTGAAAACGGGAATTTCTCCAAGAAACTGTGATTTGGAAGTGCAAACGTTTTCATTGCCATATATAAGAGTTGAGTACATTCCAGATTATTGATAAGTAATTCTTCCTTTTCCAAGAACTCTACGAGATAATATTTTGAGATGGAAGGAAGCCGAACGCACTTCATTAGATCAGGGAAGAATTTCCGGTTATTCTCGAGATCGTGATAAACCCACGATACTGCAGCTTCGTAAACCCGTTCTTCATTGTCGACTGTTATTTCGTCGTCTGTCAGTAGTTGAACAACATGCTCGGCCGGTAGGCGAAGAAACTCTTCAGACTTTGACACGGAGACAAAATGTAATAACACATAGCCTTCGGCCTTGTCCAAAAGGTCTTTACATTGATATTTCTCGGCATATTGGCGAGTTGAAAGACAGTTGCTAGGCTGGAGAGAATCTCTCAAGTGCTTGCTTCCTTTCTCTTTCAAACTGTTAATCAATAAATAGTCGGCAACAGCGACGAGTTCTTTTACATTAGAATCGGTGATTTTTACTTCGCCGGTGTAAATATAATTTAGTAGATCCTCCATGATGAATGATTTAAAACCTTCCAGGCTCACTTGACTCTCTCTTCCTTCCTTCATGTCTGTCGTAAAGAGACCGAGAAAATAACCGCTACTCGCTGCCAGCACATTACGATGAGCATGAAATTTCTGTCCTTCCACAATAAGAGTTGTGTCACATAATAAATCCTGTTTTCTAAAGTTATTCAGGTAGCCACACAACTTGTGGCCATAGAGTTCTCGAACGGGAGATGATAGTTCGCAATCCTTACCTTCCATGAAAATGTGTAGACACTCTCAATACTTTAATGAGAACTGGCAACAGGAATATACGTTTGAAGGTTTAAAACTGTGAAATTTCTCTTTCCTTATCGTCTTATGTGTAAAAAGAAGCAATAAAATAAAATTGTATTAAGCGAGAAAACGAAAAACATCGATTAGTTTTGATATTCATGAATTGTTACGGTTTGAAGACAAAAGAAAATCGAAAAGCTTTTAGCCACGACGGCAGGTGGTTCGCCTAATATGGAGATGCCATTGTCTACTCGCTTGGTACTGTTTTTAGTCTTGGTTGCTGTTGGTTGTTTGTAAAAATGTTTCAACTTTTGTTCAGGTTGTCAGAATATATTAAGACAACTAAATTCGTTTCAACTGCTCACGAATAGAAGGTATTATTTTTCAACATATCTCGTATTTAAAAGCTCTCTTAAAAGAACATTTACAGAACACACACATTGAATAATTACCGTTGCTGAAAACTGAGCTAATCAAGAAAAATCTGTAGGGCCTGTAGGTTTCGTTTATCTATTTTTTGTAATAAAGGAAACTAAATTTCGAAAATGGAGCAATTTAATGTTTTGATTGCAGCAAGACAAACTCTGCTTTGCATAATTTACGCAAAATCAAAAATTAAGCCTCAGAATCAGTGATGTGCTATCAAACTATAAGGCAAAGAATTACATATTTCATTAAAATGTTATGTTTGCAAAACCTTTCTGAAGCTACTAACAGTGTATCCAGTTATTTCTATGAGCATATCGATATAGGTTTTCTCTCTTTACGACTCGTGACAGGATCTATCAATGACCCTCTTCAATTTTATGCATAGAGTTTACAACAAAGACTTAATATCTTACTTGTATTGCCTATATTTCGGCCGGTAAGCAAACTGTCAAAAAATTGTCATTCCTGTGAATTAGATGAAATACTGCAAGGAACAAAATACACTCTTCTTTTTTGTATGAACGTCTTATTCTTGGGTCGAGGCTGAATGTTCTTAAATAGTTTGAGGATTTCAGCCTCAAATGTTCTTAAAATGTTCTTAATATAATGATATGTATTTGGTTTACTATGTACGTATCTTCTTTTTTCTCAAGCGCAAACGTTCCGGAAGCATAACGCTACAAAGAAATCAAATGTAAAATAGAATTAGAGATGGAGATGAAGTTATCCTAGAAAACTGATCGCTAACAAACTTTAATGAAGTTGAACATGTGTTGAGTAGAGCAGATTGTTTTCATGTATTTTACCCTATAGTAGTTGAAAACAATGTTGTACTATCAACTGTTTGGCGATTCTATACTGTGCCGTAATTTAACAAAACACAGTTCTCGGTCATTCCTCAGTCTCGGGTGTGTTCTTGGCCAATTTTCAGCCTGACGTTCTTACAAAACAGGTATTTATAAAACAGAGTGAATTATTATCCTCATCATTTTGGGTGAGGCCTACAAATTCCGTATATTTCACTGAATTATAATTCATCAAAGCAATAACAAAATATTTATTACACACTTTTGTTGTACAAAGGAACGTTTTTGTACAGTGATAAGAACGTCGACCGTGGAAACATATTTGGTATATATTTTTATGACATAGCAAACTATGTTTTAATACGTGGAATAAAATGTTCTTACCTCAATGTAAGAATAAAATGTTCTTGCTTCAGTCTGATTTATGCTCATATAATAAAATATGTTAAGTTTTGAATATTTCAGCTTGGCCACTCGTATGCGTCATCATGTAATATCTAAGAAAATTTTAATAACATTTTGAGGCTGAAATCGCCAAAAATAAGAATCCTTTAGCCTTAGGGATTGACCATTAGAAAAGTGATGGGAGGGGTGGAGAATTTTCAGCTTGCAGAATTTTTTTTGCTCATTGCTTGTGCAGAATTTTTTTTTTTTGCAGGCGAAACCCTATTTTTTCTCTTTACTTTCTTCTT
>JANSTR010150875.1:0-10886 GCA_025434805.1 Antipathozoanthus remengesaui | reverse complement strand
TAATTTATCCATTAAACTACATTATCTGTTTATTCTCCAGTGCTGAGCGGCCAAACCTTAATGGTTATCCCCTCACTGAGCAGTATTTAGGTGTGCGGTCCATTTGGATGATAGATTTGTTTTTGATCTTACCTGTAGCGAGATACTGATTTGGTTGTTACCATAGTTACATACTTCCACAGTTTGTTGACATTGTCGGAATGATGAGCAGGTGGAAGGGAATATCGGGAGCTATGTTGTTATTATTTCAGTTGATGCCTGAACTTTAGAAAAAACAAACACTTTTCTCAAAATTGAAAATATCTAAACTGAATTTAGTTCTCAATAATTAAATGGGACCAAATATTTGTTTTCGGTGCTAAAACTGAATGCATTGTATTATACAACTTTCTGCCATCTTCTTACCAATCGGCTAAAAAAAAAATTGGACAACTAAAAATGCCTTTTTTAAGGTGTCAGTCCTGGCAAATACTCTGCAAACTAAAAGAGAGAAAACGTAATTATGATTATGATACTTAGTTTGTTGCAAGCACAGCTGATATTGCTTTCCATTAGACAGTGCTTTGTTTCATCTGCCTTTGATATATAGTCTATATCATGCAGCCAACCCGTCACTAACTGATCAAGTTCAGTCATAAGTTCATGATCATTTCCGTACTGTATGACTTATTGCCAAATCGTGGTTTTTAAGAAATCGGAGAGTAACATTTGATGTGAGCTTGAGTGTATGAACGAGTCGCTTCAATTCAGGCTGTTTATTTGATTTACCCCATGTTCTTCATTTCAATTTTGTTTAAATTCATCCATGCACATTTCATGAATATACGGCCACCATTTCCTGTCCTTTCCAGACCGCTGGTATACACTGTTTTTAGATCCCCTTTAATCCTCCGTTTTACCTTTATGAGGATCCGGTATAAACAACGTAATCAATTCTTAACTGATTCGTCTAAGCCTTAGTCAATTATCTCCGACTGCACATTCTCATCTGCAAGAGTCGGCGAGAACTTGGTTGGAAAGTCGATGTTTGTGTTAAGCTTGATAATTTCGACTGCTTGCGGTGGTTCTCATCGTTCTTTTCTTTATGATTCTTTCTTCTTGTAAACCCCATAAGTATTTCGTAGACAAGAAATACATAAAGAAGGATTACAAGGATGTAAGGAACAGCCTCCTCCATCAGTGAGTCTTCATAGGAAATCAAAACTCTGCTGAAAATATGTCATTTAGAATTAGAGAGCAAACTATGATTCCGTGCACCTGTTCTTGACGATCGATATATCTTCTTTGATTATCAAGCTTTTTGTTTGATCTGTAGGATATACAACCCACTGAGGAATATCTTCACCTTGTTTCGCCAGAGTAAAACCGGGTTACATTAAAAATATAAAGCCTTTTTTTGCCATTTTCAGCCGCACGTGTTTTGCGTTCTGATTCAACTAAATGAAAATTTATTGCTTTCTTTCCTTTGATTTCTTTGGGTTGCTCTTTATCAGTCGTTGTTCTGTGGGTTATATTTGTTTTAAAATTGATTGAAAAGTGTGGTCACTTGAGAAGCTTTTATTTCTATTAAATTCCATCCAATTAGAGACACCGTTAGTTTGGAGCAAAAGTTATCAGATGAATATCATAAGGAATTAACCATTTTGTCAGTGCATTCGTATTTATTGTCTGGATTCCATTATGAAGATTGAAATCCAATTATAAAAGATCCAGTTGGAGTGCAACCGCATGATGAAACCGCATGATGGCAAAGGTCGATAACTATAGAAGAATTAAAATAAGCAGAAACCGAACCGACTTTTGTACCGAGACAGCCAATTATATTTCCGCTGACAAGAAAATCGGCTCCTTTGGCGAGTGTCCTGGACAAGTCGAAAACCAAATCGGAAATTATTGAACCAAATCATGTTTATCTAGTTTTTATCAATGGACTTTCATGGCTCGTGTGTGGCAGTCCTCGCAAAATATGTCAGGAGCCAATTAATTGCGAGCTTGCTTTTTATCAATAACAAAGCGGTTTTCTACCACCAGAGTCAAGCGACTTCTCATGTCAGTCATGAGCTGGTATGTGCATGACCTGTGTCTAATTAACAATTAGACCTCGAGGACAAATGGACTGCGAATGGGAAGGCCGAATGGGCTATGAATTCGTAGTCCATGAAGCCGAGAGGTCTAATTGTTTTAGTAGAAACCTACAGGCCTTTCAAAATTAACTTGTAAAAAAACGAATTGAAACAATTTTTGTTTTGATCCGCGGATGAATGAACTAAAATTGAAAAATTTGGATGCTTTTCTTTCTTTTTAATGCATTCTTACCACTAAATATCTTCACTCCATATTTTGTTGCTTTCTTTGTTTTCTCTGGGACAGAAATGTCTAGTAGGCTGTCATTTAAATCTTTCGAAACCACAGCAAAACCGGCTGGGTTCAGCGACTTAATCCGCCATATTGTTTTGGTTGGCCGTCATTAAACCATAAGAGTAGCCAATCAGAACGCGCGATTTCGTGATTTCTACTAAACTAAAGTCTGGGGAGTTTGTATCCCAGGGAATTTGATCATGACAAAAAAACTCGGCTGCATTTGAAGTATGACTTGAGCCGGATGTGTTTCTTTGTTGCCCACTTGCCACTGATCAGGTTCAAAAATACAACTGACAAAAAGAAAAAAGTTGTGTTGTAAACCGTTGTCGTAACAGCTGTCCCGGACTGAACTTGCCAACCCGGAAGTCTCGGGTTCAATCCCCGGCTTGGTCGATGGTTGAACTTTGTGAGATCGTCTTTCGCCACGCCGTCCGTGGACAGGGGACGTTAGACCGGTTGGTCTAGTCTTTCGATATTTTACTTGGAGACTTAAAAGAACTCACACACTTCTTAAAAAGAGAAGGCTAACTAGTGATCCCTGGCTGTCATCAGTCGCTGTCATTTTCGCTTTCCCTTCAGTTGTTTTCGATTACCCTTTCATGTACTAAAATGATCTACACTACCTTTGATATACTGCGAGAAGGAATACCTTCGGGGTTTCAGTTATCAAGTAAGGCGTACAGCAGGATCAGTTGCTTTTCTGCTGTTCGTAAACGCCATGCCACTCTGTCTTAACAATTAAGTCTACCATGGGTTCTTCTTGTAGATTATGCAACCCTGTACAAAGATTCCCTTTCACGAAATCTGGAATATATTAAACTGAGGTGGGCAAAAAAAGGATTTTCCAACATTGCAAAGCGATATTGACAAAATGTACCACTGGTTGGCATCCCTCAGTTTCATTAAAGGTAAAGATAAAAGGTAATTTATTTTACTTCGATAACGCGGGGAGTGGTTGCCCAAATCTCCCGAGCCAGAGGCTCGTATTTAAGCGTTCCGAAGGTGCGCCTTTTACCCCCTCGCTCTGTCAGTGCTCCGTTTTACGGGTATTTAAAGCTCCAGCTACACGGATCAGAGGAAAGTCGAAACAGACGTGGAGATCACCGAGAATCGAACTGGGGACCTCTAGCACAGTAGGCAGCGCATTAACCAACTGAGCCACGCCTGCTCCAATATAAACTACTGATTTGTCAAATGGAACGCAAAACCGGCTTAGAAAAAATCTAAACCAGATTCAGATTGAATCCGAAGAATCCATTCTCGGGAGTGGATTCTTCGGATTTCAATCCAAAATCGGATTCTTGGTAATTTTGAATAAAAGAATGCAAAATTATACAGTTTTGGATTTAGGAATCTGGATTTGGATTGTACAAAAGGAATGTACCCTAAGAGTAGTACCTGGCGTAAGATATCTGCTGGATATATAAAGAAACAGAATTTTTGATACAAAGCTTTACTTTCCTAGGGCAGCCAAATTTTCAATTTGCATATCTAAACCCCAAGGCTTGGTTACTCAGAGGTGGGTTAGCGCGCAAATGGACTAATTTGAGATGTCATTTCTAATTCATGTAACTGACTTCCTTTATCACACTTCATGTTTCTACGTAAAGGAAATTAATTAAAATTTGAAGTAATTGGTTAAGGTTAGCGTCCTTTTCCCAGAAATTTTTATGGTCTGGGGGAGGTTTTTTGACTCGGACGTTTTGATGCTAAAATACAATAAAACATATCCCTATTTATCACTCAAATTTATCACTCGAAATGATTACAGACCGAATTGGATTTGGACTCCAGGCAGTCCTATAACCATTACTAGCTTATTGCCGCTATTGTATCGAAGTGTTCAGACATACAGTATCATACCCAAACATCATATTGGTATGTAGAAAACAGAAGTTTTTATCGAATAACAAATTTAATATAAGTTATAGTATTAAAAGACTTTTAAAAAGAAAAACTATGAAAAAAACTATAAACAAATTAAGTCGGACGCTTTGTCAGTGGTAAGGCGGGTACGCTAACCGAAACTTTTACTTGGTCTAAGTTTTCAAATTAAAGTTTGAAACTGAACATTTTTCGACTGTTACAAGTATTTTATTCACATTGTGTGGATTCAAGTGTATCAGCGAACGTTTAACGAGTCGAGTGGGCCTGGGGTGAGATGGTGTTCAAGCTGAATAGCCGTGGTCTGAGTGTGAAAACAGGACAAGTCGTCTGAATTGTTCGTCCAATCGAACAAATCGACCAAAGACCGTCTTAATCTCACATCTGTCGAACAAATAGTCGAACAAGTTGTAAATGTATCAAAGAAGGAGAATAGCACTATCATAAGGGTCCTTTGCACTAATATTTATCTGTTGTACATCAGTGGTACGTGTGATGTGAATTTATGACGGCCAACACAAGACGATTTGTTTATCCCGCTTTCACACGTAAGGCAAACAAATTGTCAGGCGACTTGTCCGTCCTCTAATGTGAAAACGGCTAATGCGTGGTTGATTAATAATAGTTCCAAAAATTCTTGTCTCTTCTAGAAATATATTGGCCGTGCGTGCCCAACAATTTTCAATTTGGATCGATAGTTGTGTGCAATTGACTAAAATGCTAAATAGCAAATTCTCAGGTCATTTGACAAACTGAAGGATGGAATCCATTATAAAACATCCCCCAACCCACTCCCACCACTTTGGATTCCCGACCTCGAGCTGGTACTGCAAACCCAGGATCTTACCACTTTCGAAGGAAGTCCTTGGAATCGAGCTTGCGAAACCTTCCACTGCTCTTTTACAAGGGTTTTTGCTGCGACGCAAGAGTCTCTTTGTCTGCGTTTCCGAGCATGCGTGGTACGATTATATGCGGTGCGATTTTTGGGCTGTCAGCTCGAACCTCTATTTCAAAAACAAGGCCGCGAGAGACTGGAATTCAGTCATGGAGGATCAAGGATTTTTTAAAACAACTTCTCTAAGATTTGGTTATGGTAAGTTTAACCTAATGTTGATTCGTCAGTTTTCTTGGGACAAGCTACCCCAGCTTTCAAAGAGTGTTCAAGGAGATTTAAAGTCAGAGTTATTAAAGAGGGTTTCAAACCAATTTGACCGAGTTTTGAGCTCCAGGACGAAGGAGGAGCTTCGAACAAGGAACATGAACATGAAATATTCTAGACCACTCGCCTATGGACTGTTCGGCATTTGGAAAAACTTATTGTATCAGTCCAAAGGCAAAGCAAATAATATACCATCCTAAACGTACTCAAAAAAGGTCCTACAACGTTTTAAACTGGAAGAGCTTTTAATAATGAAAAAAAGGGACATGGACTTGCTACTAACTCGTTTCCACATGTCGTAGCACTTCCTTTCTATCAGAAACTTCTAGTTGTTTTAAATATATTTCCCACAACCTGCCCATGTATTTTGCCCATATCCGTGCTGTTAATTCTGAACCAATCTCCACCGGGGTGAAGAGGGCGAGCGGTAGCCGGGAGACTGGAACTATTTGCTTTTCTCGCCATTTTGATCGTGAACTGAGTGGTCTCCTTGCAATCAAATCTGAGCCACGAAGTATTTCAAGTGCTTCGTGAAAACACAGACATTGCTACCCAGACATCAGTTACAGGTAGGTGAGCCGTGTTATGTGATGCTGTTGCCGAGAAAAAGAAAGAGATAAGAGTTTTGGGAAACTGTTCAACTGGCCAGGCCAGACAAGAGTTAAAGATTTAAAATACAAGCGATACAGTTAAAGTCTGGAAAAACTATAGTATAGTTGTATAGTTATCTTGACGTCTGCATCTGTTCTCGTTCAATATATACTATTGTTATACAGCAAGTGTGTTTTCGACTCGAATGCACGCTCTCGAGGTCACGTGGAGTAGTTCAAATCAAATGTTCCCCGGCTGGTCAACATCTCGAAAATTGTTGGCCAGCCGGTGAACATTGCTGTCGCCACTGTCACGTTTGAGAGCGGAAAAATTTGTTTTGTTTTAATAACTGTGGTTTTTTTTGCTTATGCTATATAACAAAACATTTAATGACTGCTCCCTCTATAAACATCTGTTTTGATTCCCTCGAATTTCTATGTTACGAGATTCTCGGGAAACAAAGCAGATCTTTCTCTCGTGAGCAGTCATTAAGTGTATATTGTTTATGTCATGTACTGTGAATAAACGAAACTACAGGATTTCCATTATATCAACTAGCAAAACGATTCGAGAATTTATAAAGCACCGAAGTAAAGATGGAGCAAATAAAGATAATTGGTTTTGCGTCTGTCGGGGAGTAACTGACTGATATATTTTGCTCATATTATTTTAAGAAAACTATCTTCATTTGCATAAATTCCGCAACAATGATTCAGTTTGAAATTTTCTAGAATTTGAGTGAGTGTCATGTAATATTTAAAAAACGAGCCGAGTACGAGTGTTTACAGTAAATAGACACCTTTAGATCGAGGTTTTTTGGACGCGAACGGCAAACCGCGGACGTCTAGAGGCCTCGTGACACTGTTTTCAACGCGCGTTTTTGACGGCTCCAGGTGGGTTTTCACGTAAGTGAATTCCTTCAAGATTTTTCTCCTTTTATTTTTAATTTCGACACGTTCTCACAGTGCAGATATGTGAGGGAGATATTTAACTTGATGTTGAATGAAAAATGTGGGTTGAGAATTGTATGCAGAGTACTTTGCTTTTACTTTTCTCGAACCCACTTTCATTTGTACTAAATCCAATATGGCTGCCCTCGTTAAATGTGCAATAAGTCGTTATCTAAATGCGAAAGTTTCGCCGTACCTCAAACGTCAAACGGGAAACCTCAAACTGCAGTTTGCCGTTTGCCGTACGCGTTCAAAACCTCGATCTAAAGGTCTCTAATAGTTGTTCCAAACACCGAGAAACTATAAATTTTATTGTTTCGATGTGTTTGGAATCCCTATTCAAACTCTCGTGCGAGTTTTGAAGTAGCTTTTTTATATTGATCAAAATAGACCAGCTGATTACGTTGTTCATTGAACAGTTCGATGCTTCAAAGGAAATGGTACATCATGCAATAGAACAGATTTGGATGATGTATCAGTGAAAATAATAACATTTCGAATGCACATTGTGTGTCCTTATGAATATGTTGATCAGCATTACCCCCAGAGCGTTTGACTGAGTTTCATAACTCATCTATCTGGCTCCCTGATTGGACTGAAATTACATGAATACTTAACGAGCTTGAGAAAAGTAGTATCACACTATAGCTATATTTCTCATTACTTCGCCCGCTTTATTAAAAGTCCCCGATATTTTGTATTTTTTGTTGCTCCGATATTCTATAAAACTCATTACAAAAATACACTGTTTTGATCCCTTCTTGAGCTTGTTGTTCCAGTGGCTTTTTGCTGTCTTCCTTGTTGGTTTCTGCCACCATACTGATGTGTGGTTGGCCGGTAAACGTCCCCGATTCAAGTGGCTCACTTTTGTTCCCAGGGTTTGGACCATCTTGGGCTGAATATTTTTGTGCGTGAGAGGCCTGGTCTTCAGCAGTATCAAGAAGATCCAGTAGCGATTCGTGAATGTCGACGTGATCATATGAAGCATCAAGGGTAAGTGTAGTTTCCCCTTCTAATACCTCTTCATATCCCTATATTAAGATTAGTAACTGCATGTCTCAATAATCCTGTAGTACTCATTGTAGAGAATACAGGCCAGGCGGAGACGGTCCGGTTGTTCCGGCCATGACCGGACCAACTTTTGAGCCAATTTACATTTTTTTTATCTTTTTTTATCGAAAAAGAATATTTACGGTATTACGAATTTCACAACAAAGTTTTTGACAACAATTATTGTTTCATTTTTTGTTCATTTCTCTCTGAAAACGAGCCATTTCGCATCTTAGAGATGCTAAATTTCAAAATTTTCCGGGGAGGCATGCCCCCTCACCCATAGTTTGCTTGCGCCTGCGACGCTGGAGGAATTTTCTTTATGGCCGGACCAACTCTGGGGACCTTCCGCCATTCCTGGAATGCTACAAAAATGTTGCTCGCACTTTATCGAAGAGATTGCTATTTAATATTCAATTAATACACAGTTTGTCCACCTGCCCAGGTATTCATAAGAGGTCAAACAGTGGAAAATGTTGAAGGGCTTTGGAGGAAAAGAAAATAATACAGAGCTTACATGCCAAACGGTTATCCATGCCAAATAGACAAATAATTCATACAAGAATACGGGATGTGGGTCCAAATAACCCTCCACCCACCCTCGACATTAATGATAGGGTTCTGACCCTATACTTTCGCACTTTACAAAACACTCTTGTGCAAATTAATTCAAAACTAACCTCGAAATAGTACGATTAAAGCTTTGAACCTTCAGTGTATTATTCTGTAGAACTAGTGCGAAACTAGCGTGCAAGCATATATTTTGCCCGGAATGATTACTCTTTCTTTACACCCTAAAACAAATACTCTGTCCCTTAACAGTGGCAGAGGAAGCCTTTACTGAGTCTTATAATAATAATAATAATAATAATAATAATAATAATAATAATAATAATAATAATAATAATAATAATAATAATTTAATACTTATAAAGCGCTATTTACATGTGGATATGAGTAACACACCTCGTTAGCACAGAACGTAGTTTCGCATCCAAGTTTACTTGTATTTCTTGTTTAACAATTATTTTTATTAACCGCTGCCGACTGAACAAATTTATATAAAAATAGTAACTACACAAATCAAGTAGGAAACGCAACATAAATGCTTAGGAACTATAGAAACTATTAGAAAACGCCGGGTACAGTTGATTCGTTCGGTTCAGTTTGTATTGTGAGAAAACGTCCTTGATAAAGCGACACTTAGCATTGTACCTCTGGACGAATCTGAAATTATAGTCCATCTGGGAATATATTTTAAATTACTACGAGTGATAATAATACCAATATACAACAAACAATAATAAACATTATTGTTGTTGTATGACTAGAAATTGCTTACCGCAAAGTTAGTTTTTAGGTGCCTTAATCAACAGAGTACTATCTGCTGCTTCAGTAGGGCGGCATTTTTCACAACATTCCATGAGCTGTGATTAGTATTTACATATTCTTTTTATTGTTTGTTTGTTATTTGTTTGATTTACGGTAGCTCCACAAAACTTCTCCAGCGAACAAAACAAACTTCAAGACTCGTGCAGCCTCACCTGTACCCAGTCGTCGGCGATAGAAAGTGAGGCGCGAGAGGAACTGTGGGAAGCATTCCGTTCGCGCCTCACTTTTTTTCAAAAAGGACTGGGGCGAGTCTGTCGCGCAGGTATGAATTAAAAACGTCAGATAAAACCCGGGTCAAACAAGCATGAGCTGTACAGAGATCTGACGGCAATGAGTGTTGAAGAGAGCTTTGTGTTCAACTATCACGGACTCTTACGTAGCGGCGAAACGTTACCCGAGAGTGAATGAGAGATGTCAGTGAGTGACGCGACACTTTTTCGACTTTTTCACTGAGAACACTACATGAAGCTATCCGACATTTTGAAACAATGAAAGACAAAATGCTAGACTCCTGGAGCTCACGAACCGGCCAAACAAGAGAAACTCTAATTATCCCCCATCCAGTTTTTGAACATGTTCAAAGTCGGTAAAGCGCATGTAAATCAATAAAAGTGCGTTGAATAGAGTTGATGCCCAATCAAGATTAAAGAACTGTCAGGCTCGCGGTGTTTGCCCCTGGCCTAAAACTCGAGTATGGAATACATACGCCATGTTGTCTGCCTCTGTAGCACAGGCCCCCACGGCCTTGGTAACGTTAACCAGTAACGCCTGGTTGGTACTCGTGAGCAGGTTGACAAGCGGCGGGATACCGCCGGCCTTACGTATCGCCGTCCTATTGGCCAATATTTGTGCACACTCGCCCAGGGCACCCACTACATTGATCAACACCTAATCGGAGAAGTGAGGAGATAACAATTAATTGGTGTGGGATGTGCATGTTCAAATACTTAGTACGTAATTCTTGACATTTTTAGATTTGCAATTTGTATCTGAACCCATGAACGATGAATATTGAACTTATTATATAATGTCATTCTTGTGCTTTGTCTATTTTTTTCAAAACGATTACTGTCTATTTTGTCTTTCCTTTTAAAAGGTGTTTTAATAAATGAATGACTTGCTGGATAAAAAACTGACTGACTGATTGACGGAATGAATATTTCCAGAGATTTCCAGACTATTTATCAAAACGGTGTTTCAGCCGGGATATCAAGATGCATCTGCAAACGACTGTCAGTGAGGCATATATATTAAACGTAACACAAATAGAAAAACCAGACCGCTTGCGTCTTTCTCTCCTCTTACCTCTTCCGGCTGTTCATTCAGAAGTGTAACAAGCTGTTCGATTGCTTTTAGTTCTTGAAATCTGAAAATAATATAAAATACTTGGCATTTATTGAACAAATCAGGCGGATATTCATCATTAGTATTAACCAAACAGGTGAATAGCACTTTTCGCGCGCTCTGATTGGTTCATCAAACACCGAATATCCTGTGCT
>JANSTR010150864.1:0-10888 GCA_025434805.1 Antipathozoanthus remengesaui | reverse complement strand
TCGTGCCGTAAAAATAAGTCGTGCCTTAAAAATAAGTCGTGCCGAAAAATAAGTCGTGCCGAAAAATAAGTCGTGCCGAGAAATAAATCGTGCCGTAAAAAAATAAAGTCGTGCCTTAAAAAAAATGTTCGCGGACGTTCAAAAAATATAGATGTTCCTAGGTGGCACTTAAGGGGCTCCGTAAGTTTCCGACGCATGCAATCAAAGTTGCTTGTAACCATGTCTATTTCATTTACGTCACCGTGACTCTCACACAAATGCAACTGCCAGCGATTTGGATCACTCGAAAGTCAATATAGTGGATGTAAACTTCTATGCTGTGGCCGCATTTTAAAATTGTACTCTTGAACTGTTACGACGTCGAAGGAGGAGAAGATCTACACAAACTGTTTGGTCTAAGCAATGGCAGATGGACTATGAGAAGACGGGAACAAGGAATTGTTCAGAATCTCCAAGAAAGCTAGTTTAGAAGACAGAGAGTGCGGTTTACTATACTCTTGTCAAGATGTGTCAAAAAAGCGAGATTTTGAATAATGCAGTCGCATGATGTCGCGCATTCAACCACACATCAAAGCAATTATCTTCGAGAAACTGCGACAACGTGTGAAAAATATCAAACATGTTTGATCCATGTAACTGCTGTTGCATGCGTAGGAAATTGCGTCGCAGTCCTTTGCACACGGTGCAATCAAAGGTGCGATTTGATGCGATTTGTTTATTTCCATGCTATCACAAAGGTTTGCGGCAGGGTTAAAATTCAGCAAAAAAGCACATTAGGCCAAATAAAAACAATATTGGTTTGCGCCCACCTCAATTTTATTTCCATAGTTTTTCTTTAAATACGTTTTAGTACTATTTTGCAACTGCAAAACTTGGTAAAAGTCTGAATTAGTTGTCCAAAAACTGACCAAATCCGATAGAATTTCTCAAGATTTTACGCATTTTATATTAAATTTGTTATTCGACAAAAACTTGTGTTTTCTGCATTCCAATATGATGTTTGTGTGTGATATGGTATGCCTGAACACTTCGATGCAGTAACGACAATAAATAGGGATATGTTTTATTGTATTTTAGCATTCAAATATGATGTTTATGTATGATATGATATGCCTGAACACTTCGATGCAGTAACGACAATAAATAGGGATATGTTTTATTGTATTTTAGCATCAAAACTTCCGAGTCAAAAAAACCCCTCCCTCCGACCACAAAATTTCTGGAAAAAGGAAGCTAACCAGTTCTTTATTTTTACTTGGCCGTAGTCTTTCAAACGTTTTGTCCATGGTTTTAGTCAGCTACGGATTAGTGTGCTGTCCATGGGAAGTCATTCACTCGTGTCCGCTTGCCCTTACACTACAGAAACCAAGGACAAGGGGTTAAGGGATAAGCCAAATGGGCCACTTGGCTCAGAAATTGATCTGTCTTTTCATAATCTTTCTAACGTTATACTTTATAGCATTTTTAACTCATAAATTCTATAAATCAAACTTTCAGTCACACTGCTTACCGGCACACCTACCTGCTGGTTCTGGTAAGCTGTGACAGTGATGAAGACCGTGTCAGGAAATGTGAAGGTTTTTCTCTCAGAACTTGGTCTCTTCACGTCCAAGCTCACGTCGTTTGTATCTTTCTTCTTGATGACGTGAATTCGCGGCTGGTACTTGTGCATGGAATGGAGAATAATCTAATAAGGAATTGGGAAATGGTATAAGCGTAAAGAAATGAGGTAGATAGGATCAGAGCCAGAACTTGCTGAGACATTTACTGATACACTTAAACTCAGTAATGGCCATAGTCAAACCTTAAGAGAAAAGAATTCCAAGAGACTGTAAAACTAAAACACTAGACGGAGCCACGAGCACAGGAGCATAAGCTCATATATTATATCAAACACGAGGGTCCAAGCCCATACATAATCTCAAGCACAGTCACAGACACATGCAAAGACACAGACGCAAGAGCAAATACATTCACAAGCACATTTAGATACACAATCACAACACAGTCACAATCACAATCACAGTCACATACACAATCACAACACAGTCACAAGCACAAACACAATCACAAGCACAGTCACATACACATCACAACACAGTCACAGTCACAATCACAACACAGTCACAAGCACAATCACAATCACAGCAGATTCGCAGGCACAATCACAACAAATTCACAAGCACAATCAAAAGCACAGTCACATATACACAATCACAACACAATCACAATCACAGCACAATCGCAGTCACAAGCACAAGCACAAGCACAAGCACAGCACGGCACAGTCACAAGCACAAACATAGTCACAAGCACATACACAAGCACAATCACAATCACAGTACAGTCACTGAGTCACAAGCACAATCACAATCACAGCACATTCACAAGCACAATCAAAGCAATGTCACGTACACACAATTACAACACAGTCACAAGCACAAGCACATTCACAGCGCAATCACACCGCACAATCACAGCATAGCCACAAGTGCAATCACAGCACAATCAAAGCACAGTCAAAGCAAAATCACAGCACAATCAAAGCACAGTTACAAGCACAAATACAATAGGCAAACGCAAGGAGAAGAGCTAAGAATTGCTTATTCCGATGTCATAAAGATGCTGACGTAAATGATAACCAAGTGTGATGTGAGGATATAGCGAAAAGATCCCTTACATGACCTTGCTGGTCCATCTCATTGTTTGTGAGCTTCACTTTGTCGAATGACACCACTTGTCGCATCCATTCCTCCCCGAGTGCAGGGGACTCCGGGTGAATGTACACTCTACCGGGCATTGGCGCATCTGCGTTACCCGCCACCATCCACTTGGAACTGTGATATGCGTACCGATATCGTTTGCTATCTACCGCTATTATGTCCATTATCAGAATATAATGCGCTTTGGGATCCAGACCGGAGACTTTAACTCGGATGGCTGGAAACATTCGTCTGAATTAATGATATCGTATCGTTAATATTATTAGTAATAATACCGATGATAATAATAATAATATAATAATAATAATAATATATAATAATAATAAATTAATAACAATAAAAATAATTTAAAAAATACAGAAAAAATGCGACACCCGCTATAAAGAATTAATTCTAAGCTTAAACAATAAAAAGCGTCGGGTTTAACCCTTTCCCTTCTAAACCCTGATTCCAAATAAACCAAGAATGTCCTAACTTTTGAACCAGTTGACCAGACTCTACAAAGTGACCATTTATTTTGTTTGTCTTGAAGAGTAGATTTTCAAAGAGTTTTTGTTTTATAAATTCTGAAGTTGGCAATTTTTATATAATTTGATAAATTTACTAAATTGAAAAGTCAGGAGAGAAAGGTTTTAAAAGTAAACTTTTCTGATAGTTTATTATTTTCATTTTTTGAACTTGAAAATAGTGTCATGACAACTCCGAAAGGTCGTTCGATTATATCGTTTATTTACATGTGTTTATGTATATCTTTAGAAACCTTTCTTATAAGAAATAAATGAATTGAAAAAGTAGGCTAAAATTCTTGGTGGTTAACCCAAGTAGATAAAGTTGTGACTGGCCGTGTAACGAGAATTTGCATCTGCGCGAAATTGACTGAGAAAGCGATTTTGTTTTTACACATTCAGTGCGCGCAGTATTTCGCTCGAACTCGAAGGTACTCCTTGAAGTCTAATTTTAGCTTAACACACAGCATGCTTTAAGAAAGTGGGAAAGTCGATATAAAAAAAAAAGTCTCCCAGACCACAGACATCGCTTGAGCTCACACAACCTGAAGTTGCTAAGTTCCATGTTTTTTGCCTTAGGCAGCATGAAGCCGCGATCTCGATTATCAATACATCGGAGAATATGGAATAACTATGGGACAACCCTTTAAAACATATTTAGTATTTCCTACTGCTAAAAAGTTATGAAAAGCAGCTTCGAAGATTGATTCGGGATCCATAAGAAAGTAAATTAACGTAATATCAAGTACTCTTCAGTTCGCACTAAACACATACCAAATACTATCAGGTTGTCCTGTTTTTGGACAGACAGCGCGACGATGGAACAATTTATCTGTCCTTAGAAACCAAGCTGTGCTCTTTGGCACTTCTTTGTTACGCACCTTGTAAACATATTGTCACTATTAAAAACTGGATATTTTCAGCTTCAATCTCACTTGTTCGAGCAATCCTTGCGTATTTTTGTAATTGAAGACGGAAAACTTGAGAGCGCATAGCCAGTCACATTGGCTTTGTTGACTGCTTGGGAATTTAGCCTTGACGCATCTCAGTTGTCTATCTGACTACAAATCTAGCCGGCGTCTCTAATGTTCGCACTATAAAATGAGTTGAGTAATGGCCTGACAATAAACAGATGGCAATGATAACAGGAAAACGATGAAAAATACAAAGGAAAGCTAGTAGGTGTCATAAAGCAGACGTACGTGGGAACAAAACGGAAATGTAAGTTCGGCTGTAAAGTGTTTGCTGTACATATGGTCAACCGGTAGACAGCAAATATTATTGAAAGAATACCTTTATTGAGACAGAACTAGACCGGCAGTGGATAGCACTTTTAATGCTTATAAATAAAAAGTGTCAATTTTTTGAGAACACCTTATTGTCACGTTGCAGTACGTTTTACAAATTTGAACCATAGTCCTAGGTCATTACTTAAAATAATAAACGTGTACTTCTCTCATTCTTTCATAGTTCGAAATGGTTTATTGGGATGGTAGACAGTCCTATCTGTAAGACAATAGGCGGTTTCCTGACTATTCATAGAGAAGTTTAGAGACATTAAGCAATCCTTATTTTTAAAAAGCAACATGGCATACAAGATTGCATTTACAGACCAAATGAAGTTAATGAAATATCAAGTTAGATGACAAAGCCCTTTTCTAGCGTAGAATTAGCAGAACAAAACTTGTTACTCAACTTAACTATCAAGGACCAATGAAGATACTTTGGCAAACGACCAAAGATAGGTCTCTTTACAGAGCACGTTTTTAAACTTTATCTTGGATCGTTATATCGGAGAAAAAGAATACAAACAAAACTTCTAAATGATGTTGAAAGTGCAAAATCTGGACTTTTAATACCTCCACGTGCACATATTATAGCTCAATATATCCTTAACCCTTAATGCTAATCGCAAGCGAACAAAAACAAACGGAAGAACATGGTAAACAAACCTTCCAGCTTTCGTTATGATCATTTCCGTCCCGAGCTCGTAAAACCTCTGCCACAAGTCGCGCATTTGTAATTCCACCTTAACATCCTCGTTCTCAATCGTTTCATGATAGGGAACAAGGCTTTGCATCGCCTGCATGGAGCCCAGGGCTTCACTGCTCATATCTGAAAAGGTATTCAATTTTCACAGGTTTTTGAGATGCCGAGTCTGACCACAACACTGCCGAATAAGCACGAGCTTGAGCTTTATTATTAGGTCTTGGATAAAATCTGAAATACGTACCTGTGACAATGTGCCGTGTTTGATTTTGGACGTGATTTTCTTGAAGCTCGATGTCAGTGTTCTTTCTAAGTTGAGACCTTGCTACTTGGGTTGCCTGCTCATTTGAAATAAGTGATTTTACTGAGAATGCGTTTGCTCTCGACGAAAGACTCCCGCTCGATGGAAGATGCGAGCAATCCATTCTGGAAGCGACAAATAGTCTATTAAACAGTGCACGGCCAAATATAACACATCTCGCATAACGACATACACAGATGTAAGCAATTGTGAAGTTTCACGCTGATTTTCAATTATACCAATTAACTGTGATAATTAGATTTTGTGTACTCAAAAGTCATCACTTCGTCGGGGATAGCGGCAGTGTATTTTACCAACCTTGTGCTGATTTGCCAAGAACGGGACGACAAGCTGGTTGTCAAAAGGGCCGCCAAGTTCCGGTTTATCATCCACACTTGCAAAACGAGGTCTTCGTCCAACAATATTCAGCCAGTCAACAAGGAGAGTATTGGCCGCTAGTTTCCGGTAGTTACAGTTAATTGTTTTTGATAGTATTTGTTGAGAATGATGATCCTCGGTGTTGATGAATATTCACGTCGCCACCCAAACCGCCGTATTAGAGTCCAAAGAAGCGATAATGTGAAAACAACCAAATCCTGAGACACTTCCCTGAGGCTAAAACGAGCTGTGAAAACCAATATTTTAGAGTTTACCTGTGTGAGCATTCCCTATGCTAAGAGATTAGAAACGGTTGCGTTCTGCGCGCCGAACACAGAACACATGCTTTGTGTGCTTACAGCGCAATTATCCCGGATAACAAAAACTCAGGCAAATGGCGTTCATGAATGTCTTGATGGATGTTAAGCTTTTTTAGCTCTGTGGTACAAATTTCGCTAGTATACTTTCAAGATATAACTACTAATACTAGCATTGTAAAAATGACACTAACTGACGATTTCTTGAGTCTAGCTCGAAAAAAATCGAAAAGCAAACAAGCGTCGAACAACATATGCTGTGATGTGTTCATAAATGCTCCGTTAAAACTGGACAAAGATGTTTTCGGCATTTTTGTCGGCATGAATAATTGTTGCAGCGTCGGTTTGATGTTTGGGTGATGTGTCTGTGACTGGAGTGCTAATCGACTGCAGCGAGGAGATGCGTGTGTCAACACGATGTATGTGGAACCACCCCGCTATGAAGCTTTCCACACTTTATGTACATCACCAAGTCTTTTTTATAAGAAACACTTAATCCTCGTAATGTATGTACTATTATGGCTAAAATGTAAAAGAGAATTGACCAATTCAAGTACTACGTCATCAGCAAGTTGATAGTGAAAATGACTCGGCTGCTAATGTACTGTTATGCATTACTTTATTTGGACCCCTGCGGAGGGCATGGGAGTTTGAGCGTTGAAGCAATTGGATAAACGTGGGAACTTTCCGTAATTATGGCCGTCCTGGAACCACCACGCTTGCGCAGTGTAGCCGAAAGTGTCATTGGAATAAACGTACAAAACAATAAAACTGGGGAAGGGATGCTAAAAGAGGTCATATAGAATTATATGAGGCATTAGATGAAATCTTGCCACTATTAACCAAGGCACTATTTAATGAAATACTGCAATTCAATTGCCTCTCTTACTCATGGTCTATCGGGTGATGTTCGATATACCAAGTGAGGTGATATATCGTTTATTGTTTCATAGTGACAGTACATTGTTGTGTTATTTGTGACTCAACTCAGGGCTCATTGTCACTTGGTATATCGAACATAACCCGGTCTATCACGCAATAGATCCTCTGACTAATTCATCCCTCTGTGACATGTAAACATCAAAATGTCCGTTTCCCGTTTTAATAGTGATGTGTGGAAAATCTCTATTCCAAAGGCGTTCCAGAAATATGGCGTAAAAAAGGTAAGAACAATGTTAACCCGAGTTTATTTTGTTTTTGCTTGTGAGCGCGATTCTCCCACAACATAAATTGAAATTTCTGCAGCTTTTTAACACAAGTTTCAATTTTCAAATTTCAGCGAATGGTTGGTGGGTGGTTTCAATCGTTCGTCGATCTTATCTGGAGATATTTTCCAAAGCAATTGGACTATTCTGTTGTTACTTTCTATCGGCAGTTTGATACTTTTAATCAGGCTGCGGCCTCAAAACTATCAGCTGATAGAAATTTGTAGCTCATAATGTATTCCAATTGTTAAGTAACTATTTGGCTTTTGCGGATAACTGCGCATGCGATTTACGCAGCCAGAGTAGGCATGGAATAAGGAAAGCTTTGTCAGGCAGTTTTTCAAAAACGAGTCTCTAGAGTCCAGGTCCGTGCCACTCTATTCGTCAAATTAGTCAATTGCTAATTACTCCCTGTCCTTGTTTACGTTTAAAGGCAACACACGTCCTAGGTCGACTCTGTTGCTTTTCCCTCGATTGCTATTTTGGACTTTTTTTTATTGATTTTGCAAATGAAGTACGGGGGGGGGGGAACTAATCTAAGTGTTGTGCGCTTGAAACGCCTGACTGAATTGATCATATGCATGGCACCATCCCAGAAGACATTGTGCGTGTCAAAATGGTAACCTGCCTGCAGACGTTAATTCTCCTTTGCCCTGGGAGCGCTAAAAAAAAATTCTCGGAAAAATCTTGAATTGTGACGCAGTTGGGTCCTGACGTGCCCAGTCCCGCAGAATTTGTGGAGAAAATAATGGCAGAAGAAAGAAACTTCGATGTCAGGCCATTTAGCTTCGAGCCTGAATATTCTAGCGATGAGGAGTCCGAATCAGACTCGAATGAGACAGAATCTGATGAGGATGTTAAAATCCTGGGAGACTGGGCACGTCAGGGCCCAACTACGTCACAATTCAAGATGGCGAACATCTGGAAATTAAAACAGCAAAATATGCAAAACAAATCTCCTGGCATTGGTGTTGTGGTCCAAATTGCAGCTTTTAATCCCTCATAACATAATATGGTAACACTAAGGTTTTATTTGAAGGCGAAAGTAATTTTCAGCCGAGGTTCCCTTTAAGAACGCTGACGTCTGCAAAGAACAGTACCAACTACATATACAGTAACTATTACCAAGCGTGAAAGGGATTATGGGAGCCTTTTTTCACACCGTGTACTATCCATCGACCTGTACATGAAGCGAACGGCACCAGCAAAGTATGAAATACCAAGCATGAAATGGATTATGGGAGCTGTGTACTATCCATTGACCTGTAGATGAAGCGAACGACAACGGCAAAGCTCGAAATTAAGGAAATTAGTCAAATTAATAGCCTCCAATGCAGCCGCCATATTTCCTTCTTGCGCCCCGAGCGGGAAGGAAAAAACGCGGGTTCACTGGAAGATTACCAAATTAAGTCAACCTTAGTAAGAGTTGTTAAAATTCCAGTCATGCTTTGGCGTTTTGGTATTGCACTTTTCACATGGAACAGAGGTAAATTTGTGCAAAGGGTGCGACTCTGATCTGGTGGTAAAACGAACAAAAAGCTTACTTCTCAGTATTAGTTGGACATGCCAGCCGACTGTACGATACTTACATGTAAAATGATAATTACAGGTTTTAATAACGATTTTCAGTCAAAGTTTACTTGAAGTTAAAGTTGAAGAATGACAAGCCTCCCTCCTTTCCCATCTCTCCTACGTGCACTGGCTCTCACTGTTCTCAAAACTTCGGCCTAGTGCCAGTCTCCCACTTTCTTGGCGATTTCAAGTTGCGCGTAAGACTGGCACTAAGGAGATTTTGCGGACACTCAGTTAGAGGCTGTGTAAACTTAAATTAAATAGAAATAAAAATTGTTAAGAATCAGAAATTGCATATTTCTCCCCAAACTTATTGCACTTATCACACTGGCCGTTTTTGTACTGCCTCTCTTTGTCCTTAAACTACAAGTTATGGTCAAATCCGTTCCAAAGAAAGAAAATTAATCATCTGATCATATAAAGAGAATATCGGTGTTTTCCGAGAAATATCGCTGGACTACATTCATTGTTCAGGCACGCAGTAAGAAAGCCGACATATTTAAAATGTAAGTCATAGAAACCAACAAGAAAGGAACGTGCGTCGATAACTTTGTTTCTGTATAAAACTTTAGCGACGTTTAACGTGTTGTGCAATAATGAGTGCAGAATGCCATATTAAAACACAACTCGACACACTTTATGGCAAGACAAATAAATCTCAAGGTCAAATAGTTGTTATCAAATTATTTTGTTCAACCTAATTGTTCTGAACCGTTATTGCTAATTCAGATAAGAAAGACAGCCGTGTATATTTCTAATTTTGCTATAATTTTTGTGGCCAACCACAAAAAATTTTGGCATTGGATTTCGTTTGTGTGTGTAAAACTTTTACACCGTTACAAATTTTCCGGAATTTAAGAACCTAAATGGAGAAGGGTAGCGGACATTTCAATACTTGCTAATTTCGAAATAATGCTACCAGAGCACTTATTAAAATACCTTTCGGAATGCTCTAAATCATACCCGTTTTTTGCTGTTTCCCACCCCTCTCCCCCCGGCTCAGCCTTCCCTCCTCACTCCCCCTGAAATTTGTTGTAAAGCAATTTGAAGGCTGATGCTTTGAATGCTCCAAAACTAATTACCTGGCCGGCACAGTAATCAAAACAATCAATTTTAGAAGCACTAATTAGCCAGATAAAGATTAAGACAGTTCTGTTTTGTTCGAGAATTGGACGTTCAAAAGCCCCCGCAGAAAGCCGCCAAGATAAACTGAAATTACCTGCGAAATTAACAGCATTGATGACTCCCAAACTTACCCCTTACCGTGAAAATGACTCAAGTCAAGCTATTTTAGTCAGCATATATATATGAAGTGTGGGTTGATTGTCATGTTACTTTATCTTAATTATGCTGCTCCATATACTCCACGTTCCAATCATTCACAGAAGAAAACAATGTAGAAACAATCCCTATAGCTTATTGACTATATTTCGTAATCTGCTTTATGAGTCAGATAATCTGTGGTGATCGATATTAAAGGGTACAAAAGATTCTCCTATAAGAAAGACTATTAATCAGATTTTGTTTCTTCAGTTTTAAGTCAAACTATGAAATGTCAATTCTGTAAGCTAGTGCTCAGGAAATAGACAAAAAAATAACACTTTTTATAACTCTTCCCAAGCAGCCATATTGAATATTGATTATTCAATGGTATGTTATTAACTAGAGACGGTTGAATAGTTGCAACTACATTAAGAAACCGAACGAGAGTGGAGTATTTTCCCAAAGATCAAAGAGATGAATACTATAACTGATCAAAGCTGCGACACTCGTTCAATGTTTGTTGGAAAATAATAGAACTGGAAATGTCTTTTCCATCTTGTTTGAGTACATCAAGTGTTTTCGAGAAGCAGCTAGAGTATTTTTTAATGTAAACACAATTTTTAATGGTTTTTAT
>JANSTR010150853.1:0-10888 GCA_025434805.1 Antipathozoanthus remengesaui | reverse complement strand
CCCCCCCCCCCCCCCCCCCCCCCCCCCCCCCCCCCCCCCCCCACCCACAACTTTCAAAATAACTAAAAAGAGGGTGTACATTGTTCATACACAATTAAACTGGGGGGACCATACATTTTTTCTCAGACTAGTGATTTCCAAAAGTGTAGTGAGAAACACCCAGAAATCCATTTTAAAAATTGGACATTCTTTGTCAAAATAATTTATAGAAAAGTATGTATCTATCAAGCATATAAACAAATTCAGCTGATCATATAAAGTAATTTCAATTGGTGAATGGGGGAAGGGGGGAAGGGGTACAATTTCATTTTCAAGTTGGAAAGGGGTGAGGACAATCTTGGTGCACTGGATTTTAAGTAAAACCACTGCCCTACCCTGCAACATAATAAATGATCGGTCTTCAACAAGAGAAAAAACTCAAAACTCTTACAGAGTTGCCATTAAAGGCTACCAGTGGTTAAATAAACTTAAGACATAAATGTAAGAATTTTTTTTGAAATTGAATTGAAATAATCTTAACCTGCTGTTCCGTCTACACTCCACCACACAGTTGAATTAATTTGCGACTGAAAGTCGTAAGCAACAGGTTAGCTCATTGTTGATTAGGCATGCAGCTTACACTGGCTCTATGCTCACCTACGTTAGCCCTTGTTTATGTGAAGAGAAGCTGTTCCAGATAGAGTTACCTTATGCAGACTTTATTCTGCAGATAAAGAGCCAAACTTGTTGCGTTGGGAGGAAACAGAAGACTTGGATTAAGAGAAAAAATTAAGCTTAGTTTTCCTTTTATGATATACTGTATAATTATGTCTTTTTAATCTGGGAAATGGCTTGCTTTAGAAAACATAATTATTTTAACTAATAGATATGACAAAACAATTACACCATAAAAACTACACTTAGTATGTGTGCAATAGGCCAATCAATACCAACACTAAGTGAATCAATGGCATGTGATCCCAACAATACAACTATGGCATTCATACATTAATTATAATTTATAGTTATTAATAATATTTTGTTTTATTTTAGGATTAAAGAAAATCAAAAGCAGTATTTCCCCCAATGCACTACTGGGAGTGTATGATGGTACAGAGTTTGTGTTCCTTGGAAGTCGATGGAAAATCATCAACTATTTGAAGTTACTTTGGCGATATGGATTTGATCTTTTCACTATGAATAGTTGGGTAAAGGGCATGCTGAAAGAGTTCTCAACCATTTATAACATTCAGAAGGAAGGGAATGCCTTCAGCACTGTCCCAGAGTTATTGCGTGCCATAGGAGGGGACAAGATGTATGGGTACACCCAGCAGAGTATACGAGAGGCTCTGCAGAAAATTGGTGTGAAAGATCGGCTCATTGATGAGCTTGTGACAGGGGTAATGAGGGTGAATTATGGGCAGGATGTGACAATGAATGCATTTGCAGGTAAATACTATCACCATTGTCATTATGTTTTGCATTTGAGGTAGGAGGACCACCTGTGTCATGATTAATCTTACATGAAGTATTAGCCCTTGCCAGTAATGTAAAAGTACTGAGCTTGCGTATATTAAATCAGATCTAGACATGGCGACTTGTGTGTTGTATGTGTGATTCACTGTGGCACAACAAAATATAACCAGTTTAAGTAGGCAGCATGGTCTGTACGTAGCCCACCAAAACCTGCATATAAATAAATTTGTTTTGAAAACTGTAAACTACTAGGTTTAATAACTTTAACAATGTTTTTTTATTTAATTGTTCTTTCCTCAGGTGGGGTATCACTTGCTGGTGCTGAGGGGGGCCTGTGGTCTGTGGAGGGTGGCAACTGGAAAGTGTGCGAAGCATTGTTGAATGCCTCTAAAGCTCATCTTTATACAGAAACAAAGGTTGTTCAGATATCAAGGCAGTCTCTGTCACAGCGTCATTCAGGCCCTATATACCAGTTGAAAACTGCAAAGGGCTCTTGGCACAAGGCCTATGATATTGTGATTGTAGCAGTACCTTTAGAAGTTTATTATTTCACTTGTGAGGGATGCAAGCAATGGCCAAAGCCACAGACAGTGAATAGGTTCCAGCAAACTGTCGCTAGTTTTGTTACAGGCAAAATAAACTCTTCTTACTTTGGGTTTGAATTGGAAGAAAATGTGCCTGAAAACATTTTCACTACAGAAAATCCAAAGAATTTTTTTAATTCTATTGGTATGCAAACGCCTGTGTCTGGAGAAAAGCTTACTCCAAAGGAAGACAAAGTAAGAAAGGTGTTTTCGCGACAGAAGCTAACAAGTTCACAGGTAGACTCTCTATTTCCAGAACAAAAGGAGTTTAAACCAGTTGTGTGGTTGGCCTATCCCCATTTTACGCCACCCGAGACTTTTCAACCCTTTGTTTTGGATGAGGGTGTGTTTTATGTGAATGCAATAGAGTGGGCGGCAAGTGCAATGGAAATGTCGGCAGTTGGCGCCAAGAACTCTGTCCTGTTGGCTCATCATTATTACAGCAAGAAATCATTTCCATCAAACAAAGAAACTGGTACTAAAACTGTGCATATAGAGTTGTAGAATTTCAATGTTGTAATGGTGTGTTAGTAGTTTATATGTAGTCAGTTAAAACATATATTGCTACTCCTACACAACCAGAACAGAATGCAATTTGCAGTGTCAGTCCTGGCAGCACAAAGCTCAGGTTTTAATTTATATTCATTGAAATATGCAGATTCGTTGGAAGATCTATGGTGCGCACTTGAGACCAAAGGGGAGTCGCAGCCATTTGTATCTGCCGATTTGTGTGTTGAATGTAGTACGTAAGCAGTGACGAGGGTTCGTCAAGTTTGATTTACAAGAACCCGGTTTTGGCATCCAGCTTGGAAAGCTCTTTTGCATCTGGTATTTCAGTGAAAACATCCTCTATGGTTCTCATGGGATAGTTCTCTCGTTTTATAACCTTGTTTGGGTCACTGGAGTCAATACAGATGCGGATTTTGTCTCCCCGAGTGGAGGCTACCATCGAGCTGACCCACTCCGTTGGCTTATCCACTCTTATTATGAAACTGTCGGTTTCCATTTCGCGGAGCAAGTCAATAGCTTTCTACTTGAGTGTTACGGGTAGGCGACGGGGTGCATGAACAACTCCCTTGGCATTTGATTTCAGTTTGATTGTATAGGTTCCAGGTAGTGTTATGGTAGTGTGGGTAGGCTGAGGAAATTCACAAGAGTCCTTCTGGAACTTGATCTTTTTTGGTTAGGTCTGCGGTGTCAGCTGAGGATAATCTTGAAATTAACTGAAGTGCTTCAGCGGTACTGCCTGAGAGAACATTCTCTTGATCAATGTCAACTCAATCTCAAATGGAGTTGTAATTTGCTCATTACATTTTACAGACAGGTCAGCTGTGGCTATTGATTTGATCTGATGGTTGGAGTAGGTGCGCAATAATTTTGATGATTTTCGGAGTTCACTTGTGTTGAATCGTCTGATAGTCCTTCAGAGTGAGCGTGTTACATCGGGTGCCTGTGTCAATTCTGAACTTGATGTACTTATTCTGTAATGTTCATTTTACAGTCCCCTCATCCTCGCCTCTGGTATCCACAGGTTGGGCCGTGTAAGAACCAATATTATCATCATTTGAGCTCACTTCTAACGTGTGCACACAAACATGACGGCTGCAGACTGCTCGGCAGTGATTGAGTTTCTTGCAGTAAGAACAGGTGGATCCCAGTGCGGGACATTTCCCTTTATTTCAGTCATGTTGTGGGTCTTTCCCACATTGGTAGCAACTTTTCTTCTTTATGGGATCACTTCCCTGTGACAGAGATTTGTTTTTGGGGCCTACAGGCAATGTTGGTTTTGGATTTATGCGCCAAAGTTAGGCTGAAACGGTAGTATCTTCATCTCGTACAAATCGTACTTGTTTCTGTAACAGCTCGTATTGTTGCCCGATTTTAATTGCATCTTCAAGTGTTAGTTCTTCTCCTCGATAAAGAAGCTTTTCTTGTAGTTTGTTAGCATGTACTCCGTCGATTATTGAGTCAATGAGAATATCATCTGGGTCAGCGTATTTACAGTCCATAAGGATAAGTCTAAGGGCTTTCACAAAATTTTCAAGTGACTCACCTTGGCTTTGTTTACGCAATTTCAATTTGTGACGTGAGATACGCTTGTTTTTCCTTGGCCTGTCGTAACTTTCTAGCTTATTCAGAACGTTCACAGGATCATCCTTTTCCCCTTCATTCCATAAGTGTTTTGTAAATTTCTCAACCTTAACTGATTGTACCAAGAATTTAGCCTGATACACTTATTCTGTAATGTACATTATTTACAGTCCACTTCTTATCCCTGGGGGGTAAGGGATGAAAGGAAAGAAAGTCTAGATATCCATTCAATGTACCTGTAGAGTCTTAACAGATCCAAAAGTTTTCTGTGCTGACGGAACCACGAATTAACAACAACACAGTTCGATTCTGAATATAAATAGTAGCCAATTTCCCTCCAAACCTTCCAAATATCGGCACTTTTATTCCAGAGGGAATAACTGACAGTTATTGTTCTGGACCTGTACTAGGAACTATTTTCTCATTTCCTTCGAAGTTCCATAACATTACACTATTCATCCAAATACAAAAACATTCTTATTAACTGGCAGTTTTTATCAAAAGGGAGTGCTGCGAGCAGTACCTGACATTTTGAGAAGACAAAAATAGTTTGCACTCTTTAATGGTACTTTAAGAGTCTGTAAATTAATTTTGTTGACCATACTATAATTATACCATGACTGCAAAAATGATTGTTGTGCAACCTTCAATCAATGGGCAAAAAGCTAAACTCATACTTCTTTGAAACAGTTTAAAACAAATCAAAATACATTTGCTGATCTTCAAGAACAGCAAACAAAACTTCCACCACTATCATATAAAGTCAAAGCATTTTAAGATGGTCCTACAAAATTGGACAATGAAGTATAATGGCATCCAGCCCGTGCCTGCAAGCAATGGCAAAATCAGTATGCATTCTCCTTCATTGAATGCAATAATTAAAAACATTACTGCAGATTGAACTGAACGTAATTATTAGATGTCATGAACTGAACATAATTATTAGATGAACTGAACATAGTTATTAGATGTACTGAACATAATTATTAGATGAACTGAACACATAAGATGCATATGAATGTTTTATTAACACTTGTAACCAAAGGTACTGATACTCAAAGTGTGAACTGTCATGTCCATTTCATAACCTAATGTATACTACTATAAATATTCAAAGTGAAATATAAATAATTATTTTAAAATATCATGTTGAAATTCACATGACACTATCAGGGTTTTCAATTAGAAATATAGTAGGTGGCAAAAGTTGAGGAGTAGGCAGATAACAGATGATAAGCGCCATAGTGACATATCAACCATATTAACACCAAGATTGAAAATGGGTTGCCATCAGTTTGTGGCATGTAGTACCAGAGTTTCTTTACTAGTATGAAGTGTTTAACATGTGATCAAACACATTTTAAGTTTTCAAACAATATAGCTGTATTGTAAACTTCAAGGGAAAATAAACTTAATTTAGCAAGACACATCAACTCGATGTTTCATCTGACTTCTGAAATGCGCATTTGTTACTCAGTCACACTATATCAGTATATATAAATAAATTTATTAACAAGTGATCACTTAAAAAGCCTTATGATTTATTATATCTTTACTAAAAAGTACAGTCAATTGATAATATAATTTTTACAAATGTCACTGTAAGGAAGTGTCTCCAGTTTGTCATTGAAAGTCCTTTTAACAGCTACTGGTATATATGCATCTACTGTAAGTTGTTGTGTCTCTTGGAGAATAATGGGTGGGAGACATTTGAACTCAAATTTTCTTTTAAGTTTTGAACTCAAATTGTCAAAAGGTCCACAGAACATATAATACTAATAAACTCTGTCAATGCAAGCAGAATATTCAGAATGTGGAATGTTTCTGTTGACTATTTTTGGGTCATATTAACCAAGCTTGAGATATGCAGTTTAAAGCATAAGCAGTTAAAATCTGCCTTCAATTTACTTTCATTTGAGATTATAACTCTTCACCTAATTTTCCTATTATTTAAAAATACTGCGTTGCACTTACAAAAATGTAAAGCAAAAATAAACTCATAATTTGTTACATGCTTGAGATTATTTTAAAATGTCTTACATCTCATTCAGTGTCAGCTTCTCCTTTAAACAAAAGTTAAGATTTGGACTTCATTTACATAACAAGGTCTAAATTATATGCTACACTCTAAGGTCTAGGTGGAAGTGTCTCCAGGTCTTAAGTGTTCAGTTTGAAGAAGTGCCTGTCCACCACTGCAAGTGAATAAATGTTTAATTTCCAGAAAGTCTGTATTGCTGTAGTGCCACCAGTAGAATGCCAAGACTATTAGCAAGTGCCACCACTGATGACTTGATCCAATGTAATTTAGTTTACCTGTTTAAAGAGAGTAAAAAAAATAACATTAAATAATGTAAAAAATCAATATAATTAATATATATAGTTATAATAGATAATTTAATAATATATATTAAGTTATTAATAATTAACTTTATATATTTATTTAACAATTCGAATAAGAGCTCACAATTTCTATTGGATGATAGTTCATGAGGCCAGAGGCCGAATGAACTATCAAACTGCTGATAGAAATTGAGAGTGAATATTCTAATTGTTTTAGTAGAAATCTTCAGACATGAAACAAACTATTCTATGAAATTGCAAAATTAAGACTGTTGAGTTTTCAGCTGTTTTTTGTGTGCGTACGGGAGACACACATTCACGAGCAAAACAAAGTTTGGTTATTATTCAAGTTACACATTGTTCACACCATATTTTGTGGTGCTTTTAGTTTTTTTTGGAACAGTTTTGGATAGGAAACTCACAAACATCATCACAATGGGAAACTGGCTCCATTTTGGATGTGAGAGAGGAATGTGTCACAGAGGGAGTTTATTGCGTGATAGACCATGAGTAAGATAGCCAATCAAATTGAAGCATTTGCATTAGACAGTGGCTAGATTTCTACTAAAATCAATTAGTACTCTTACCCTATTCTCATACCCAAACAAAATATATTATAATTATGTGAATGATCAATGTAAAGAAAAGATTCATGTTGCTTGGACAAAGGGGGCAAAAATAGTCCATTAATTTAATATATATGTTATAGTCATTGCATACATGTACATAATTATTTGCTTTAGTAGCTTTATGAATGAAATGAGAATTGTCTTGGCACTGGCAGTATATATACAGAGTGTCTGACCTGTGCGCTAATCCAGTCAAGCAATGTGATATCTCCCTGAGGACACACAGTTCGCTGTTGGCTTTGCAAAAGGCATGGTAAAACTGGAATCTTGCCCAGTATAGGAACTACCAGGTCAAAACTGGCAAAATAAAAAAGAATAATAGTGTTTTAAAATAAATATTACTGTACAGTAGTGTGTGACTCAGTTACAAGTAAGAGTTCTAGTCTCCCATAAAGTTGGTCAGTGATCAAGTCCTGGCTTGACCACCTCTAAAGTTCTTAAAAACATAACATGGAAGGTTGATAGTTGTTGAAGCACATGAGCTCAAAACTGACTGACTGCTCAGAAAATGACTTTTGTCACCACAAGTAAAAGGAAAATCCTGTATTACGTCATAAACCCATCAAGGTTCTCTGCACAAAACTAAGGATTAAATATTATACATCTCAATATATAACATCTCAATCTGTATACAGTAATAAATTAGAATATAATTGAGTAATGCTATATTTGACTAAGTGTCCAGTACATGTATGCTCATGCAAGTTCTCATACCCTTTCAGAAAAAAAATTCTTTTACAGTACTGAGCTATTTTGAAAGAAATATAGTCAGTAAAAATATTTTCTGTGATAGTTGTATTTGAAGATAGTCTTCATTTTTTTCTGATTGATGCATGCCTACCCCCAAACTCTTACGAGATTTGCTGCTATTGAGTGTGGGTACTTACTCAGTCAAATATGGTACAGAAGTGTGCTTTCAAGAGATAATTTACATCATTGTAATAAAAAATAATATTCGCTTTGTTGAACTTCATTAACATTCAAAGCTGTTCCACAATGACAAGCTGACAAAATCAAACACAAACAAAACCAGCAGAAGTTTACCCTGTTAGTAACTCAACATATCTCTGTCTTGCACTGAGGAACTCATTGTATGCTTGCTGAATGGACGTTGCATGTGAACTGAAATCCCTGAAAAACAGAATTAGATATCTATTTTAAAAGTTCCAGCTAACCATTGAGACACTGACAACCAGTACAACCTTTGTTTACATACTTAGGTACAGTTAGCAGCACAGTGGTCAGGTGGTTAGCATGTCTGACCCAAAGCCTTAACTTTCTCAAAATCATTCAGGGTAGTATGCTCACATGCTGCTGGAGAAGGCTAAATATATATCCTCATATCATGGTATGTTCATCTGATAAATGTACAGTATACAAAAGTTATAAAGGAGGTGGCCAAATGTCCAGAAGAGGCTGCTAGTTTTGAAAAGGCTGATCATAGCCCAACTGTCGCGAATGAACTAAAGTTCAAACTCTGACTGGATCACCTTATTGTGAACATTCTGAGCAAGACATTTTACTCAACTTGTTCCTGTTGACTCAGCTGTATATATAAATGAGTACACAAGCTTGTCCTGGGAGATTAGCCTGCAATGGATTACTGTTCCGTCTAGGGGGAGTCATGTACTCTCATCCAGTGACCTGCATGCATGTAATGCTACAGAAACTGCTTGGTATTAAATAAATGTCCCATCAAGGGGGAACTGTCTACTCTCATCCACTTAACACTATATACAGACACTGCTGGCAAAGTGAACCATTTGACACTGAAAATGATCTACTTGCTTGAGTTAATTACATGTTTACAGTAGAAAAAGCACAGTTGGTGATTAAAATATGAATGATTTATTTTAAAGAAAATCAAGGTTGGTTCTATCTAATAACTACCTTGATATGCTTTCTAAGTTGGCCACAACAGATGCCCAACCTTGTTGCTGCCACCTCTGTTCATTGACGAGAGACTCACAACTCTCTGACAACTCTTCAGCATACTCGTTGAACTCCTTTTAAAAACCAACAAAAATATTTAATAATATCAAATGAATATGAATTAATTGGAAATTTGGATAAGTCTTGCTCATCATTTATATTAATATTATTTTCTTTTGAGTAGATTCTTAAAATGTTCATTGTTACATGAAATTCAGAAGTTGACAATTTCCATAAATTTTGATAATTATAAGTCAGTAGGGAAAGGGTTAAAACTGAAAAACCTACCACATTCCCTGATCTTTGGTGTGACAAATGTGGCTAAATAAATTATGAAACTTGTTTGCAACCTTACTACTAAATATCCTTTAAGCTAGTGCTCAGTAAGTGCTGAGTACATCACATCATCTAGAACCCCATCCCCCTTCTCCATTAAAATAAATGGCAACAAGTTGGTTTTTGCCTACAATCTAATTATACAATGCTGAGGCCTGGTTCTAATGTAACAGCAAATGTAACATTTAGAATACATTTCCAGCTGTTTGTATGGTACTCTCGATATTAATTTGAACTTTACAATCACTTACAGAGGCAAGCTGTGCTCTTGTCACCAATGTTTCATATGTTGAAGGAAGGTGGAATGATTCTTCAGCTTGCTCTTTTAAACTAGCCTCTGAAATCAAGACAAAAACATGACTTAGATATCATGCCTTTATAAATTAACTCAGTCAGTATTCTGACTAACATAATTATACGGAGATGCCAACCTTTGGAGATCTAAAATCTGGAGATTTTTCTTTAATTTATAACACCCAGGCATTGAACTAACCCCTCCCCCCAAAGAAAAAAGTGATGACCCCTCCTCCCCATCAGATCAGTCTGTTTATATATGGCCGTGAGAATGAAGAAAGCGTTTGTTTAGTTTCCTTCAGCATGTGGTTTTGTGGTTAAAAGATTGCTTATCCTTTAAAAAATGCCTCAAGAAACGGCAAGGTGAGCTAAAAAAACAAAATTGTTTTGATTGGGGAACAACAAGGAGACAGGACGTTAGCTTACAGTGGTGCAAAGGTTCAAAGTTGCTTTTATCCGGGAGATTTGGTTACGGGAGTACGGGAGACTCGGAGATTCGTTCTATATCTGGGAGACTCCTGGATTATCCGGGAGAGTTGGCATGTATGCATATATTAAATTATAAATTTATTATTACAATTTTGTACAGTACAAGTGATCATAAGCTGCCACAGACTGTAATTTAATTAAACAGTACATCATCTTGTGTAGACACTTATAAATACCTGATCCAAGGTTTAAGCTTGGGGATGGGGGAACTGACGACTCAATGGTAGTTTTACTGAAGAGAAATATAGGATTGGTCTCCTATAAAGAACAATAACACAAATGACTGTGACAAAGACTAAACAGGGTTTGAAGTGGGCGGACCTAGTCTGTTAGTCCGAATATTAGTAAGACCACTTAGACTAGTAACAAAACTTCTTCATAAACTAGTACCCAGTTTCTAGTAATTATTATATTGTATAAGCATAATATAGAATGACTGGTTTATATGTGAAGGGTTTAGCATGACAAGGGTTAAAATCTTAAAATATGCTTTAAAATCCAAAGCTCTCAATTTCTATCGGCAGTTTGATAGTTCATTTGGCCTGTGGCCTAATGAACTATCAGCCGATAGAAATTGCGAGCTCATATTCTAATTGTTAATCATTATCATTATCATTATCACTATCACTATCACTATCACTATCACTATCACTATCACTATCACTATCACTACCACTACCACTACCACTACCACTACCACTACCACTACCACTACCACTACCACTACCACTACCACTA
>JANSTR010150842.1:0-10888 GCA_025434805.1 Antipathozoanthus remengesaui | reverse complement strand
CCCCTTGGGGCGTGGCGGCGGGGGGCGCCGCCCCCCCCCCAAACCCACCCCCCCCCCCTTGGATTAATTTGTTATGAAAAATAGCTTGGTCGTCCGAGGGTTAACCATGCTTCTACCGATTAACTCAACTTTTATTCCTATGGCTATACGTTATTCAGCGTTGTACGTCTCGAACTGTATCTGAACCCGCAGATCAAGACGTCAGGCATCGTTATCAGTTACTAAAGAACACTGGGTGGAGATTTATCGCAAGCTTTTATGGTGACAGGTAATGACAGAAAAAGCCGGGCTGGCAATTAGTATTAATAGTTCGGAAAAGTAACATTTTAATACATTCCTGTATGAGAACGTCTATTAAATTTTGAGAGAGTTATAAAGGAAGAGGAAGGGCTGGACGCCATTGTCGTTAGAATTTTGGCAAAGAGCTATTGATAAACAGAATGTAAATACTCAATCACTCTTTTCTATAAGAATAATGTTTTACCGGCCCAGGCTGAATGGGAGCTGAATGTTCCTGTTTTTCTGCCGATTTTAGACTGAAAATTTTCTTGTAATATAGCTTATGATATTTCCGTTTGGCGTATCATTTATAATATGGTAAGCACTTATTCGAGATGCTGGCCATAAAGTTGAACCGAAACCTTTTCGTATTTGGAGGTATCCTTCCTTATAACAAAGTGCCACAATGTTACACTTATTACAAAGTGCAACAGCTATTTCATTGCAAAGTGCGACAACTTGCTATTACAAATTGCGACAGCTATTTTATTACAGAGTGCGATAAGTTTATTACAAAGTGCGACAGGTATTAAAAGTGCGACGGTTAAATTACAAAGTGCGACAGTACACATGTCGACATGTCGGCCTCTAGGCTATAATGGATGAAATTTTTAACTCAGCTCCCACCTGAGTGTACTAGTACTGTTAAGCTTTTAAGCTTTTCCCCATGTTTGGCTTCGACGTTCGTGTGAAAATGTTTCCTTCATGCCACTAGTCATATAACCAATCTCATATACATATACGATAAATATGAAATAGCAAGCCAAATGAAAGGATATATTACCTATAAGTCGATATATAATGTGTTTCCGGCGTGTGGGTAAAAAGTTCAGGTCCTTTGATAACTACCACTAGCCAAAAGTCAGTTATATAAACGATTTCACCTTCACGGCGAAATACATAACATATGTGGCACTGCCACTACACCAGCCACTCAATTCGCTGCCAACAACCAAAATTTTATTGTATATATATCTCCAATCCTCTTTCTAAGAAACAAAGGTAACCCTAACTCTAACCCTAACCATCACTAACCATAGCTAACCATAAATAGCCATACATAACCCTATTACATGACTATAGGAATATTTAATGAGGCGTGACAGTCCGCCATCTTGAAGTGGGCGTAAAAAAAAATCGCCCGAACCGGGAACACTTACATTCTAGTCTCATGCACAACCTCTGTGCAATCCACTTATGAGGTTGGATGCTAGATTTTTGTTTGATGCTACAATCATGGACAAAAGTGTTGGAACACCAAGCGGTCCTCGTTCCCCTTTCCGATGTTGAAGTTATCGCGAACTACTTTTGTCTTTGATTGTTGGTGCTTACTACATATTTTGTATTCCAGTGCTGTATTTACAAAGATAACCCGGACCATCACGGTAACCTTATAAATATTTACTTTTATGACTCATCTTAATTTATTCTCTTCTCACCAGAAAAATGATTTAGAAATCTCCCAGGCGTCTCTTGCTGTAGCTACGGCCGCGGCGACCTTGGGTGAGCATAATGCCGCTGGACATGATCGCGAGCCAACAGGTTTTGTCAAGGAGCAATATGACGAGCTGGACAGACTGCGAAGCACTGTAAACTCGTTACAGATGGACGTTGATAGGTTGACGTCACAGAATACGTCATTGAAAAATGAACTGACTGCATGTGTAAGTTGACTAAACGAAACAGAGTAAGACTGCGAACTGGGTTGTTTTGATTTGCTGATAGTAGCTATAATAACATAATACAAAAATAGCAATGATAATAATAATTAATTATTAGTAATAATGTGATAATGTTCAGCAGCAAAAAATAAGAAAGAAAAGGGGAGTGGTGCAAAAGACTTCCATTGCCTCATAGACATTTTGCGAGTTGCTCATTAGTAAGGATACAGCTAGTTGCGTATTTGTGTACCTACGTCACACATTCTTCACATTCCACAAGTTACTAATGGGGTATAACTACTGCTGTTATATTGGTTTGTCAGCCCATAGGCTTCGTTAGATGTTTTTTTACGTAGTCTTTTCCATGCCCGAAATATTAGTAATGTAAAATGTGATGTATCTAGCTCGCTTGACCAATGTACCGCCCGTTGAGATCTAAAATGATTAAAGTTATTATAAACTTCTTGCTTTACCTTAGCAATAACAATCTTCATTTTGACACATCAGAGGGCAATTACGAATTAAGGTAATTTCACCGCAATTGCGGTTACAGAGCAGAGTAATTTAAAGCTTTCAAAGATCTGTTGATAAGAAATATATTACTTTCCAAAACGTCAGCTTAGCACTAAAGACATCCGCGATCACCACACCGGCCGAACATATTTTTTCAGTAATCTCCAAGGAAGTGAGACTCACGTTGAGAGAAGTCACTCACCTGAATCATTTCATGTTTCAGAAACAGGGTATCAAGCCTGTTAGTTCTGGTGAAGAGTTCGTTGACAAGGTTAGGAACCTGGAGGAGAAGTTATCACAGGTGACTGAAGAACGAGACGCCACCACGAAGGAACACGAAGATCTGCTTATCATGCTCACAGAGCAAGACGCCAAGCTGAAGAGCTACAAGGTATGTCAGGCAAACGGTCGTTTTATCACGTGTTAGAAGTTAGCCAATCAGCGCTTGCTGTCGCACCTGGTCTAAGACCACAATCCCACAAGTCGTCACGAGATTAGCGATGCCAAGCAAAAGGTTGTTTATCACATGTTAGAAGTTAGCCAGTAAGCGCGTGCTGTCTTACCTGGTCTAAGACCAGATGAATCCCACAAGTTGTCACGAGATTAGCGGTGCCAAGCAAAAGGTTGTTTATCACGTGTTAGAAGTTAGCCAGTAAGCGCGTGCTGTCGCACCTGGTCTAAGACCAGATGAATCCCAAAAGTCGTCACGAGATTAGCGATGCCAAGCAAAAGGTTGTTTATCACGTGTTAGAAGTTAGCCAGTAAGCGCGTGCTGTCTTACCTGGTCTAAGACCAGATGAATCCCACAAGTCGTCACGAGATTAGCGGTGCCAAGCAAACGGTCGTCTGGAATGTATTCAATGTTTTTTTTTTTAATTTGGCAAACAAAATAAATAAATAAGCTTTGGTTTTATCCATATACAGTTGGTTTAAGTTTTCTAACTTGTACACAGCGCTCAACTCTTTTGGTGATTTGTGATTGCGTTTATTTTGCGAAAAGCCAGAACAGATCAGCTTCCAATTCGCTAATTACAACACGGTTAGCACTGTCAGTGAAAGTCAGGAAAAAGTGAACTTCTTTCAAGAACGACGGTGAATTTTGCATGTTTTCAGGCAAATGTGTTAATCATTAAATAAAAACGTTCACAAGCATATTGAGCATCTTAATCCTTTCAATCAACATCTATCTTCTCCTCACAGTATCAATATAAAATAAGTTGATTGGTGTTGAGAATTTGAAAATTGATCATCCATTTCAAACTTTGAATCAAAGATAAAATTCTCCCAACGTATTAGTAGAAAATATATGAAATAGTAAAGAGAATTTTAAAACTCATCATTTTGAGAGTATGAGAGTAAAAGGGTTAAGAAACTGAAAAATATATAATTGTATGAAGCGTGTGGGCAGTGGTGTTTTCTTGACTATTTGCCAGTGTAATCAACGTGAAGGAGAGTGCTGACTCTGTTTTGTTGTCTCCTTCAGCAACAACTAAAAGCAGCAGGGCAAGAAGTTAGCGAAGACGAGGATGATGATGATGATGACGATGAAGATGATGAAGACGATGATGATGATGATGAAGACGAGGAGGAGATTGACGAGAAGAGGGAAGAGAAGGTAACGAAAGAGCCACAGGGGGGAGAGGAGGGGGAGCGAGTGAACGAGGAAGAAGGAAAGACCACAGAGGCAAGTAACATGGACACTCCCCACCCTGAAGACACCCACCCACACGAAGAACCGGTGCCTCAACAGGAACAACACGATGAGTCAAAATATAGCGGGGACCTGTTAACATGACCCCGACGTCAGCAACAGAAATATCTATAGAATCTATAAATCTAATTTATAATGGTCGTACAATTTAGGCCACGTATATGTGCATTCATATGCCAGGCCGCAGGCTTGTGTTGCGGTGTTCAGATATTGTTCAAATCTACATTATTACAATATGGCTGCACTGATTCTTCAGTCCGTTCTGCATTCTGCTTGGTTGAATTTTAGGTCAATAACTCACCGTACTTTTCTCCTGCTCCAGACTTGCCTGTTTAGATAAGAAAAACACTTATTTCTAGAAAACCGAGGCACAGCGAGCCACAGAAACCTTCATACGCGAGGACGAGTTCTATCCGGGAAAATATTTTTGTACGAGATCTTTCACTGTGCAGACCGAGGGAGGTCTGTCTGTGAGAATATTTTGTCCCGAGATCTTTCACTGTACAGCTGTACAGACAGACAGTACGTTTATCAACTTCAGTCTTTTCCAGTTTTGTATAATAGGCTGGCTGGTTGTGAGAATAAAGCAATTGATCTTCTCCTTGAGTTGCAAGATTTTTTCCCAGAAGAGTTACGAAGAAAGGTGATGAGGGGCAAGTTAGCACTTCACTTTTTTGTGATAAGAAAATTTCTTCTTAAAAACGTCGAAACTGAAAATGAGTACTACATATTAAAGAATATATGAAGAACATAACTCGGGCTTTAGTTCAGTTTAGAGCATTTTGTTTTAGAACAGCTCTTATAATCTAAGACACATTGCCGAGTAATGCATGCGTCATTTTGCAGAATGTAGTTTAGGAAGGTTTTAAGAACGTTTTGAGGATAAAATCGCCAAGAAATAAAAATTCTTCAGCCTAGAGGCTTAGAATTAGACGTTTTGTGAAAAAAGAGTGTGCATGAAATGACACTTCTGGTAGTGAAAGGGTTTTGTTTTGCCGACGAAAGAAAATCGTTCAGGCACATTATTGCTATGAAGTATCGGTGAATGCTTCGCCTGTGGTGGCCAAGACCATTTACTCGGATGGAAGCCGCATGCCCGGCTGTTGGCGCTTGGCAAGGTGCTGTACCAGAACAAGCAACTTGATTCCAAGTGGAGAGTAAGGGTTTTTGATTTGGATTATCAGAAGCAATACCCGGTAAAGAAATAATGCAGGTTCTTATAAAGTATTCGAACACGCTTTGTTTGAACGCGACTGACACAAACCGGCAACTATGGATTGAAGTAAGCCATGGTACAATTGACCGTAACACAAGAGATGGCGACTGGTACATTTACCCAGAACTCCTAGCGCGCGAAAAACATGGAATCTCTCATAAATCGTACAGAAAGGATGTGAAATCTTCAAGCCTATCTTCACAATGTTGTTTGTGCATTTACTCGTTCTTCCACGTTCAGCTATTCAGTGAGTTAGGTTCGCAAGGCACTGTGGTCAAATGTACAGCCGCCATCTTTGGTATGGTGGATTGCCATCATAGCTCGGTTAGAAAATCAACATCTTCTGTTCTCGGTTGTTTTCAAGTTCTTTGCTCTTACACAGAGTTTGCTTTTAAATACAGTTGGCTGTTAAATACAGCTTGCTGTTACATACAGTAAGTGTTGCTCTGGACTATGAAGCTTGTTAAATCGTTTTCCATTAACTTGTTACTATACTGACAAATGTTTGACGTGTCTTTTCTTTCGACTGCCGTTCTGTGCTGGACGTCCATTGCCAGCCACAGTGTTTAATGGTTCGTACGTTGCCTAGAATTTGCATCTTTTCGAAGCAAGAGTGTTAATGAAATTATCTTAATATCTAATACATAATTTTTAACGAAATAAACACCTCTTACGTGAAGAGGAAATTTTATCAGTGAGATGTGTGCCGTTGCATGAAATGGGGCTGTCGTGGAAGGGGGCGGGATAGCAAACTTTATTATATTGCCTGATTTCAAACCGAGCGGGAGACTGGCACTGAGATAGCCAATATCAAGTCCCGCGGGAGGCTGGCACTACCGGACAGTGCCAGTCTCCTGCTCGGTTTGTAATCTGACAATGGCGATCTGAAGGAAGTTGTTTTGCAACCTTGTTCCCAGGTTGGGTCTGGTCACGTGGCACCCATATTCTGTGTGGTAACAAAGTGGTAATAAAGTGTACCTGAGACGCTAGACGGTGGATAGGGGACGTCTTTTATTTACGTCGAAACAAACGCATAGATACATTTATATATTTGTTACCAACCAGAATCTGGCTGCCACTGACGGTTGGTTGTTTTCAGGAAATTTAGCGCTACTCAGACTGAGTTCATTAGGGTTGCTGGTCATCTTCATTCACCCGCTCGCTGCTGTTTAAGTACACAAACGCTGGAAAATGGACAGTATTGTATTGCTTCGAAACCCAATTTGTCAACTGATTTGTGTTGTTAATGACATATCGTATTCTGTTGGTTTTGGATTAGAGATTTGAACGGCAGAGCGGCATATGAAGCATCAGCAATGCGATTGTGGTCGACTGCAGTCCAACCGATAGATATCCAATCGGTAAGCTTCTGACTGTTTTGGAGTCCAGTCCTGGCCCTATGTTCTTGTCGCTCTTCTCGGGGGTGCTTGGTCCCATGCCCAATTTCTACCTGCATTTAGGTTAATTGTCATTTGTTTCCACTTTTAGAAAATATCATAAACAGCGAGAAATTGCAGTTGTCTCTTGCTAAAACCAGAAATGTGGATATACTTACAGTTTTAAACTTGTGAAGAAAATTATATTCTCAGAAGGGGTCCATGTGCTTGCAACATTCTAAATTGTTGAGACAGACACGGAATTTGACGGCTGACCTTAAGACTTAAACAAGAACGCACGGAATTTGACGGCTGACCTTAAGACTTAAACAAGAACGCACGGAATTTCACGGCGGACCTTAAGACTTAAACAAGAACGCACCGTTGATTTTTGTTTTCCAATCTTCATGATAATGCTAACAAGTGATTCTTAGGCTTGCTACATTTGATATTTGAATGTACACGCGAGTACTGAAACAATAATATTCCTGGGAAACGACAAGCAACGGTGCCGACCATTCTTTTTTTTTTCTGGCGGGAGAAAGGAAGGATGGGATATTTGTCTACATGGAAAAGGATTAGAAAGGTCTGAGAAGAGTGGCCAGCTCTCAGTATTAAGTAGCTAAATGTTTGTGCCAAATTTTCAGTACTTCACGAGGCATTTTATTGCCAATTGTTAGCAGTCAGAAACTGACTTAAGTAATGGGTTCTCAATTATTTTATTAATAAGGAAAAGATATTAGGAGTAGACACTGTGTAAAAGATTGTAAAATCAGTATTTATTTTTTAATGCACGAGTACACTACAGTACGGTAAGTCACGGGACTTAACTTTTAGCAAATTAGAATACAGAAGCAGTGCTGTCTGTCCTACAAGAGGCTCAACGTTTATACAACAATATCTTTTACATTATCTAGCCAAGGCATCTGTATGAATATGGATTTCCCAGAATGCACTGTTTCACAGTGAATATTTAGCACCCAGGGGGGAGGGGTACTCCGATACCGACTGGACAGTGATGCTAGTCGTATCTTTGAGGTGTTAGAATCGTGGCATGTGGTCTCTCAGTATAGGGGTAAAAGTCATAACTTTTGTGAAATTTTAGTATCTTTTGGGTGTCTAATCAATTCGTAGAAACATTATAGAAGCTTGTAGATGCTATTCATTTAGAAACAGATAAATACTGCGAACAGCTTTGTCGCGAGATCGCGGACGATAAAAAAAATTGCGACTGGTATCTTTTAGGGGTTAAAATAAGATTTGACTACGTCCAATTTGGTATCTTCTAGAGAATGTATTCAATTTTTCCGACGAACATTCCGGTCCAAAAATATGGGAGTAACCTCCCCTGGGGATTCAGCAGCCTCGTTTAGGGTATGACAGAGGAGGAACGAACCATCATAACGGACTTCTTCAGAGATTGGTGCTGTTTAAAGCGAAGCCAGAACATCCCATGCACGTTATCTTCTTTGCCCAGATACTGGCCGTTTAGGTTGGTCATTAAGTTGAAACAAGATCGGTACCACATGGCGCCTGTCACCTTCTCTGCACAATTTTCACTCGACTCGTCATTATCCCTGTCCTTAGTGCTAAAGTACATCCCGCTTTGCCACGAGAGCGAGTCACCCGCTGTACTCGACTGTACGTAAATCCCCAGCGTCATCTTGTACTTGTTACTCTCGTCATCCACTCTAAACTTCCGATACTCGGCATACGCTTTTTTGCCATCCCAATCCTCCAAGTCAACTCTTAGTGTGTTGTCACCAGTGGCGGTCAGCCGGTGAATATTGTCGTTGCCCAACCAGAAGTTGCCAGTCAACGGACCAAACCCCGTCTTGTAGCTGGTCCAGTCGCGAAAAAAGTCAACAGAGTTGTCTATTCTCCGTTGAATGACTGTCCAACCGCCTCCTTCCGTCTGCATGTCGCAGTACACTTTCATTGGTCCCTTTCCATCAGGATTGATGACGTAGGTTCCATTCTTTGACTCTCCTGACTTCTTTAGCGTTGCACAGTCTGTGGAGATAAAACTTCTGGCTTAACTCTTTGTTATAAATGTATGGCATGCACACGACTCTATTTTCAAGTAAGGAAAGAGATGCGTGTTCCAGTTCTCAAACATCCTACACACTGAAACTGTAATGTCTCGCGTGCTTTGTTTTGTCATATTTTTTAAAATGACAAAACGAAAATTTAACAAGCTTCACTGAGGCGCACGTACATATCTTCAATAATACACTGCAGGTTTATGAGGAAGAGCCTCTCTAAATGTCAATTGACTTTAAGACAAAACCGACAAATTAGTTTTTTACAAAGTATAAATAAGTGCAACACAACCTAACGGACGGTTCTAGAAATTTTAGGCGTAGGAGCTTTTTCACAATTCTATAGTCTCCTTTATAGCCGTTCTTTGCCTCGCTTCCCCTGTGCTTATCCACTCGACACACAGTGAATTACAGAGGAATGGAAACGAGATTGAGAACTGCTGTAATTCGAGTAGAGTTTGGATTGTTTTACAAAGTAATAATACTTTCGTTCAAACTCAAAGGCGTTCAGACATGACAACCTTACTTGAGAATAGATTACTAACTACTTAGGTCGCCGCCTACTAAACAAAAAACAAACCCATTGGTAATCAATCCTTGGTAATCGTAACATCTGTTTCGACTTAACTCTGATCTATTTAGCTGGAGCTTTAAAGAACTGTGTTCACCTAGGCGTAGTTTGGCTTGTTTTCGGGTGCCGCGAAATTCACGTTGTTCAGAGAAAGTATAATCTGCATCAATACTTGTTTCCATTACTTCAATTTTGACCAACAAACAGTCCATTAGAGTTGCTTGACGTTATCCGAATGATATCTCGCCATTCCTATCAGCAGAAATGGATGTAAACGATAACAAACCACGTCCAGGTGAACAGAGTTCTTTAACTGTATATCCATTAGACATGAGTAGAGTATTGTCATACGGAGGGATTAATGGCGCACCTTCGCTGCTTCAAGGGTGTTTTTGTACCATTAAAACAACCTCAGTTTTTGCTATTTTTTGAAGCATAGACTATGCTTCCAAGGGTACTATACGAAACGTATCCACCAAATATTTACGTTCATTTCACTTCAGAGGGTTCGACCGAACGAGCCGAAACACTCCTGGATCCGCCCCAGATAACGTCAATTTCCAAAAACATTTGTACCTGTGCGTTTGCAACCTTGTTGGCTTTCTGCAAATGAAACAAAACAAAATAATGTTATACGAACTCAAGGTTTACTCTAAGGTAACAAGAATCACTACCGTTAGGGACTGGGGGTAAATTTACAATGAAGGATCAAATTGGATTTTTATCCCAGTTACAAGAATAAAGTAACATCATCATATTGAAATTAACAAAATAATAAAAACGTTCTATCGGGGCACTTAAAAGATTCCCACACGCTTCTCGAAAAGAGTAGTAGAATAGTGATGCCGGTTTCATTGTCTGTCTGGTCTGTCACCTACATACAGCCCTGTTCCAGCTGCCTGTAGGTTGTGCTCCGAGGTCAAACATAAATCGTATAGGGTCTACCAGAGGAGCCTGTATATATGCTTTTGGTTTGACTTCATGAGCTGCGTCTTCACTATTCGCGATTCCACATGGATAATCATTTTGCAAGGTTCACGACTGCAATCTTTTTTTTAAAATTTTTTATAAGAACGTCTTCTTTTTGGGCCGAGTTTAAATGTTTTAAATATTTTGAAGATTTGAGGTTTCAATGTTCTTAAGATGTTCTTAACCCTTAAACGTAGGCTGAAAACCATAACATAAACGTTAAACGGGGGAGGGGGTAATTTGGAACCCCACCCCCGTAATTTTCGTAGTATTTGTCCGTTTGGATACAAATTTGCTATGGATGATATTTAACATGTAAACTCTTAATTAACCCTAGAATGCATGAAGAAAAAAAGTTACACGAAGGCATGAGGGGGGAGGGGGTCATTTGGACCACCCCCTCTATTTTCAAAAATCGTCAACCGATTGACTTGAAACTTGGTATGTGTAATGAGTACCCAGTAAACTTTCAATTAAGTATGGTCACGTGACACTTCTTTGGTTTCCATGGCAACCGCAGCATGGAAATGGCATTTTCTAGTGCAAAAAT
>JANSTR010150831.1:0-10890 GCA_025434805.1 Antipathozoanthus remengesaui | reverse complement strand
GGAGTATTGTAGGGCGGATGGGAGTTGGGTGATGAGTTGTATCAATGGTTTGTTCAACTGTCACGGAGTATTGTAGGGCGGATGGGAGTTGGGTGATGAGTTGTATCAATGGTTTGTTCAACTGTCACGGAGTATTGTAGGTCGGATGGGAGTTGGGTGATGAGTTGTATCAATAGTTTGTTCAACTGTCACGGAGTATTGTAGGTCGGATGGTTGATGAGAGTTGTATTGATCAATGGTTTGTTCAACTGTCACAATATCGTGCAGCCAGGGCCGTTGCCAGTATGAGGCGAACCGAGGCACTTGCCTCGACCATTATTCATTTTTTCTATATTTAAGGGGAAACACTACAAACAAATGAATAAAGAAAAATAAATGGTATATCTAGTTATACAACATGGTTTTATGTTTAATGAACACGCGAATCAAGCTGAGTCGGCTAAATTTCAGGTAAGAAATAATTTTAGCGCGAAAAAGATGGCCTAATTACCTAGAAAGAGAATTTAATTGTGGCTACGGCCTTGGCAGTAGTCGTACGTGCACGATTTGCAAAACAGTTTTGGCTCAACAGTCAATGATTTACGCAAGACCTGAAGAATTTAAGGTAATAGATACAAATCCTACCACGACTTTATTAATAAAACACGTATTACATTTGTGGTTTCTTGTATTAAAATTTCAACTTCGACAGTCTTTAATGAAGGGGGTCTAGATCAGCGGCTGGGGGTCCATATCGCTAGCGCGTTTGGAGCGGGGGTCTTGCATGACCAGACTTCTAACAAACTCCTCATGTTGAGGAAGGTAGCTAAAGCTGAGAGTCAGTATATTCTGAGATGGAGTCGATTTTATAACACTTTGCATGGTATTCAATAAATTAAATATGTAATTTCCTGAAATCCTTGAAAATCGGTGCTAATATATTTCAGGAAACGATATATTTACTCTGAATGCAAACTGATACTGCCTCTCAGTTTGGGCTGCCTGTGCAATCTCAAATTAATTGAGCAAGTTTTAACTAAACATCACAGTGCTGATCTGACAGCTTGTTGATCAGTAAATGAGCAATACCGATTTGACTGAAACCAGGCTGAAACATACTGAAACTGGTCAAAAAGAAATTGTAAAGGTTTCGAAAAGAATCACTCACAAAAAGGCGGTAGGATCGGAGGGGAGACAAGGGCGACTGGCAACTCGACTTGGTAATGAGGCTAACTCAATGCGCACGCGCAAACTACAAAAATAAATTTCACGATTTTGAATTTTCTTTTCTTCGTGTAACATTTTCAAGATGGATGCTGGGGCAAGGATTGGGGTATAGGAAATTAGCAACAGCGGAGGAGATAGTCTCCACGCAGCTGCAAGATTCTATACCAGAAGAAAACTTAAGGAATATAAGGGCTACTTGGAGAGGTATTTTCTTGCAAACTGAGAAATGAACCCCGTTGAATCAACTCAAAGTGAAGATGTCGTTGCACGAGGAACTACGAATTCAGAAAGAAATGGTTCGTGTTTTGACATATTTTGAAAGGGTCTGCTTAGTTTCTTCGCTTTAGAGTCGAGTAAAACCACAGCTATTTGTATTGACTCTTGTTGGGTTTAATTACTTCCCGCTTAATATATAACTCCGTAGGACTTTAAATGCATCGGTCACTCCAACGGCAAAGGTAGTTCTCCAAACGGCAGATTATAATATAGCTAAAAATATCGTTAATTTGACTGAAATTTATTTACAGGTTACAAGGACTCCGCCGAGGAAGATGATAAAATTAGAGCGGAGCAAGAAAATGAAGAAAAGTTGAAAGAAGTGAAAAACGCACGTGTGATGTACTCTCTGGTATGGAAATTTGGAATGACAACTTGGAAAGTTATTTTATACTGTGCACGAGATTTGCTTGTTTTACATATAAATTTTAGTGTGACAAGCTTGAACAGTATTGTCTGGCAAGTAGCATTTTTTAACGTAATAGATGCAGTGAAGTCTTTGTTTGTTTCAAAGTGATACACAAAGTAAAGTTTAAAGTAATTGTAAAATTGTATTTAAAGTAATGCGACATTGAACTCACATTGTCCTTATTTTTAAAAGTTTACATATGGAAAAGAACGGATTTTCTTTGTTTTCAGAATGAACTTTTGGCATTTAGGGGTTCTCCTGCCTCCAAATTGTGGCCTTCTGTCCTAGCAGAGGAATACGTCAGGTGAGTGTGACTGCATTAATTTCTTCCAACAACATGTTTTATAGAAAAAGTTGGTCTTGGGGTGGGCTCTGCCAGGAAGGGGTTATAAGTCATAAAGTGTAAAAAAGGGCTTCAAAATCAATGAGTTCACTCATTCTTAGCCCTTTGTCTCGTTGATTTTATAAAGTAAATTCTAAACTAAAACCAGAAATTGCAGTGTTTAGTGATTAAAAAGTAACTGTGCAACTTTTGATATCCACTATCAGATGGTTGACTAGAAAGCAACAAAGCTGAAGTCAGACACTAACAAATTGGCTGTTGTATAGCTATTTGAAGGAGTACCTATTATCCTGGAGTGGGGTAGTCAGAGAGGACTTTAACCACGGCTTTTGTTATCACTAGATACTATTAGTATATTGTACTAACTGAAGTCTACAAGGCCAAGGAGGTGGTGTTCATGTATGATGACATTTTGGTTGGGCATTTTACAGCTGCACTGGTCATTCTGTTATACTTCACTCTCATTAATGACAACTGTTGCTGACTGTTCCAGAGATGTGATTTTATACCAGTCTTTCCAGGCATGCAAGTAAATTGATATTAGTGGGGCAGTTATTACGTGCCCTTGTTTTTTCATGGACCTTGAGCTGCACTCTCGGTCCATAAGAAAACTCGGGCACGTAAATTACGGTACGGACCTCGCACTAGGTTAATAAGAGTATAATACTTTCTCTCAATGTAGGCTTTCACTATCACTAAGTAATACTCTCAGATGATGAGTACAGTATGTAATATCTTTTATTGATTTTCTGTATATATTTAAGAGGGGGTTGCTGCTTTCAGAGGATTGTTACTTTTGATTAGGTTGTTAATACTTTTAGGTTTTCTTTTTCAAGTTTACTCTCTGAACTGTGTATTACTAAACAACCTATCTGTAGTAATGTATTTCTTTTGAGCCCAGTAGGTTACCAGTGTCTAACTTCTCCATGGGATACAAAATATCAGTATTTAAGAGATTAGTAGTTTGGCTATGAGATGTAATATAGAATTCATATTTCATACTGAGCCCAAAGTGACTATTTCAGAGATGGTATGTGGGATCCAGAGGTCTGGCATCAGTCACTAGAAAGTTCAAAGAGATGTGCATCACCAGTAGAGGACATCAGACGGCAAGTGTGAGTAAAACAAATTATCATATTTATTACTGCAAAATCAAATGTAACGATAGTGAGTTGAGTGAAAGCATCTTAAGATAAATCTCTTGATAAATACTGACTGTTATCTATTATTGTTTCCAGTACATTTTCTCATGAAGTTTTATTATTTTTTAAATATTTTTGGCTAAATCCAGAGTTAGTCAATCTTGTTGTAAATTAATTTTAATCATGATAACTAATTGTTAACTTTTTTATAGTGTATTAATTATTGTCATTATTACCTGGAGTGACCAAAATATTTTGTCAAACAGAATAAAAGAAGATGGAATAGTTCTAAGCCCCCAGCGGCAGAGTTTTGGCCAGGGATGTCATGCTCCTCACAGTGCCCCGGAGAGAGGTTCCCAGCAGGATAGGATAAAGAGTATGATTGGCAGGAGTGTGGACCGTGAACGCGATGGTCGCAGCAGGTTGACAGGCAGAGTGGGACGAGGAAGAATTGCTGAATACTCTGAGCGAACTCCTCTACGAGACAGAAACAGGGTACTTGGTTTCACTTGCTTGCTATTGCACTTTGACTTAATTTGTAAAATAAAATTGCAGACTGTATGATTTTATTACTAGGTCATGATAGTATGTGTGCTCTGATTGGTTCTTGAAAGATCTGTATTTCCAGTAATGGAATTACTATTATTATTGCCAAATTAATGCCCTATGTGCTTTTATGTACCCGGATGTGCAAAGTAACGAATGTCCGAGTCTTGCACAGTGTTTTCAGATAAAGGCCATATAATCAAATACTAACCTTGAACATTCAATCTTTATGGAAAATATCAAACTTTGTCCTCGACGCATTGACCTCACTGTTACTCCGTCAGTACAGCACGACCTCAGTTTGATATTCAGTGTTTTTCTTAAGGTTTAGTATGGAAGGTACATCGACTGGGAAAGGAGGTACAACAGTAGCAGCACTTTTCTTATCCCAAACTAAAGTTCAGTCCGATTTACAGCTGGGGAAAGGAGGTACAACCGGTGGGGAAAGGCGGTACAATGTACCCATTGAAAAACACCAGTTGATGTTTCCTGTCAAAACCTCACTCTCGGCTAATAAGTAGTTATTGTTGTACAGCCCCAGATCTCAGTAATGATGATTATTGATCCATTTCTCAAGAGCAGCATGTTGTCTGGTATCATAACTCGTGAAAGTCTTTGTTTTGGTGAATCCAATTTTGTTTATTGCCCATTCTTTCTCACAACTCCCGTTGAACACTTTGAACAAGATGTCAATGATGAAACTTACAAATTATTATACCATGCATGACATTTTCACCTATCTCAGACATTGTTTGTGAAAGGTGGTGAATAACTGTTGATTGTCAAGCAAGAGGAAAAACTAAAAAGTATTTTTGTTAATAATTAGGCTATTTAGAGTCTAGTGAAGAGGTCTGCAACACCTGTCTGTTTCGTTTACTGTTCAGTGTATTTTGAATTTCAAATTTAATTTCCAAGGTGAGAAAAGAGGAAGGAGCTATCCCTTTTATACTGGAACTTCCTGTTCAATATAACATTTGAAACTATAGAGACAGTTCAGGAGAATTTGGCAGAATGCTATGTGGTGTGGCTGAATTAACTAGTATTATAGTACTGTTTTGTCCAGAAGTAACTTAATGTACATACAGGACAGACTACAGGATGATCTTGTATTCTCATTTGGACAGTTTAAGAAAAGTCTTTACACTCCATTCTGTCCAGGCCTTGAGGCCTTGAGGGATAGCACAGGATGAGTTCCAAGGATGAAGAGATATGTCCATTTGTCATGATATAATATACTGTATGAGGTGCAGTAGTTTCACATCTGTTCAACAGTAACCTTTGTGGACTTCAATTCAAACCTTCAAAGCATCTAATATCAATAAAGTTTGGCTTGACTATTTACACCACTGTTATAATTGAACAGTGGATTTCTGATTTCTTAATAATTATTTATGTTAGTTTTAATTAAGTAGTAGCAAACTATACTAGTAGCTGGTCTGGCCCAAACAGATAATAATGTAAGTATGCAAAACTGCATATTATTTGAGTTGTAGTTAGTTGGGGGGGGGGGGGAGGATTAATAATCTAGTAAGCTAATAACTAAGCTGCATCACAAGCAGGATCCTGGCAGTGATCTGAGGCGTCCAGGACCACGAGATAGAGATCCCAGAGACAGAGAGCTCAGGGATCGACCTCAAAGGGACAGAGATCTGAGGGACAGAGTTGACAGGGGGGACCATCAAGATCGGCCAAAACGGAGTAGGGATGAGGACTCGTATAACAGGAGTAACAGAGGTAATCTTGACAGTGCCATAGCCAGGGGTGATTCCAGAGATTATTTTTGGAGGGTGTCCTCTTTCACCCTCCACCCCCCCCTCCCCATCAAAAAAAATCTAGTAAACAAACAAAAATGAAAAGAGCAGTTGACAGATTGTGGAAGATTCTGTAGATTTAATATTGCTCTAAGAAATACATGGTTCGCAAGCAGTATCTGATACTGAACAGTATGTATGTACATAAAACCATGAAATGGAAATTGTGAAAAGTTGTATTATTTAGTAACATTTTGGTAGGTTTGGAATCCACTTATTTGAAAATGCTGGCTATGTGTGCATGCCCCCTGTAAGATTTGTTGCAAGACATTTCTGAAAGCTTCTCCTGAATGGAATATTTATTTTGTTTAGGATAAAACATTAGTTTTACATCAGTTAGCTTGTTGTGTAGTTTTTTTCATTTTTTCATTTTTTTCTTTGGGTGGAATGGGAAAAGTGCCATTGAATATGGATAAATATATTTGCAAAGAAAAAAGAACTGTGATTGATCTCTGAAATTTGCACTTTGATGTTTGAAAATGTGATAACTTAAGGTAGAACACTTGTTGATGCAAATGATTGTAGTTGCAAATTTTTTTTACCACTCAGGACGCAGCAGGACAGTTGAGGAAGAGGAGCCGGAATGGTTTGCTCACGGGCCTACCAGCCAGTTTGACACTATTGAACTCAAGGGGTTTGATCAGGAGGAGAATAGGAAAAGACAAGGTACATGCCCATCCCAGGGAGGGAGGGGAAAGGTGGTACATAGTCAACCAAATTTTAGCTGAGGGGGTACTAGTAACCCAGGTTGTACAGTATAACCCTTAATGACAAATGTCAAAAATCATTTATACATAGTTTGTGACCTCAAGGATAGTAATGCTTTTGTGAAGTCAATACTCTGTCAGTGACAGTAACAGGTAAAAAAGCATATACAGTTAACGTCATCATGTTAAAACTATATTTTACCTTAATTGACACCATAACTTAGTTATTAGGAAAAATGAGATGGTGCTGTAGCTTGTGATTCTGTTGCCATGCTTCCATTATTTCACCTTTGCAGGCATAAGATAGATCTCTAGACGAACTGTATCACAAGAACTGAGGGATTCATGTACATTAAAATAGCTTGTGAAGGGCCTTGCCAGTGAGCATTTCAGATCTCTGTAAATGAAGATACAAGCAGAACCCCCTAATAGCAAGAAAGGGACTTGCTCCACACACATTTTGCAGTCATTGTGTTTGCCCAGCATGCCTGGTTAATAATTACTAATAGTTACTGTTTTATTCTAATATTTTGAAGACCATGCCAAGAAGCCAGTGAATGAGGAGGTGGATGTGTCTACTCCTAAATCCAACAGCTTTTCAACAAAGAACAGAACCAACACTGACACTCCATGCCAAGCTCCTGCTTCAAATGAGCAAGAAAATGTGAAAGATGAGAATGAAAAGGGATTTGACATTAACCAATTTTTTATGTCAGAAACTATTCTTCCCTTTTCTGGTGGGGTAAGTTGGGTTTTTTTTTTATTATTATTATTATTATTGCAAATAACAATATTTTACAGCACAAACAGAGGAAAAATTAGTAAATGAATAAACAATATATAATTAAGTTACAATTTACAGACCTAGACAATTTAGGGATGTATTCTAATCACATTCTATTTTTGCTTTGAAACTGCCCTTTAACACCATATATGGCATATTATTAATATTAATTAACATTCCCTGCAAACACATCCAGTTGAGAGTATTTTATTTTGCATCTCAGATAGTTTGCTGTGATGTTCAGTTACCATATTCTCATAATCATAGCAGAGGTGTTGGCACAGTGGTAAGATCTCTGCCTCCCAACCCAAAGGTCCTAGGTTCACTCCCTGGCATGGTCGAGGGTTGGATATTTCTGTGCACAACCTTCTTTCCCACTTAAGATTCACTAAGCTTGCCCTCTTTCCAGTTCAGTAAAATGTGTACCAACATACATTGACCACTTTGAAGCAGCTGCCATAGGTGCCTATATATATGCTTCTGATCCGCTGGTGGTAAACTGATCATTGTAATGTGCCTTTGAGCAATCATATGGAAAAGGTGTTTTATAAATGTACCACTTTACTAACAGTATGGTCTTTGTGAATAATGAAGATCTATACATACTGATAAACTGGCTGAGTTGGGAAGGGTTGATTATAAAAAAAAGTAAAGTGGTACATATAAATAGTGCCTTTTACACATGAAGATGCTCAAAGGTGCTTTACAATGATCAGTTTGCCCCCAGTGGACCAGAAGCATATATAGGTGCCTCTGGCAGCCACTTCAAATCGGTCCGTGTTTGCTGGTACTTACTTTACCAACCTTGGAAGGATGGAAAATTGAGTGAACTTTAGCAGGAAAGAAAGTTGCACAAATATTCCACCCTCGACCATGCTGGGGATTGAACCTGGGACCTTTGGGTTGGGAAGCAGAGATCGTTTCCACTACACCAACCCCTCTGCTTTCCTATTAATTAATTATTAAGAATACTCAAGCTAGATTTGCACAGCTGTACAGTATGTGGATTGGATTAATAATCAACCCTTCCCAACTCAGCCAGTTTATCAGTATGTATAGATCTTCATTATTCACAGTACACAATATCCTGTTTAAGTAAAGTGGTACATTTATAAAATGCCTTTTCCATATGTATTAGGTCAAGTTGATTGAAGTCTAGTAATTGGTCACACAACTTTTTATAACTCTTTTTATATGTCTCAGGTTGAACAGGTTTCAAGCAGGTTCAGTCAGTTCTTCGGTAGTGGCAGCAGGAGTGGTAGTCGATCAGGCAGTCGACCTGGTAGCAGACGATCGTCAGTTGCTGATGACTTCATAGATTTTTCAGGTGGGTTGAAATCAGCAATCAGAATTTTGAGCTGCCCCTGCAATTTATAGTCTGTCTATAGGTTTTTACAAACTATTTACTTTAATAGGCTCTGAAATTTATGTTGTAAGCTGAAGTTTAATATTCTTGTTGTTACACACAGTCAAACAAGTTTAGTGCTTTCAATGGAATTTGGGCACAGTAATGTAATTTTTTGTGTAAAATAAGTGGAAAGAAAGCTAGGTTCAACTTGCTATTTCATATATTAATTTTATAATTTTCTTCTGTCATACTGCAGCAAAGTACAACAGGAGGCAAGGCAATAAACCTCTGGTATTATTTCAGCAGAACCATACTCTGGATAAGTGTTTTAAAACTTTTTCCCAGTCAGTGCTGTCCAGACTTTCAATTGATCATTTTCTTTATTATTTTTTAAGACTTTCAGTCTTGATGTGTACATGCTGAATCTTTCAGTGTTTGAGAGGACAGACCATGTGTCACACAATCATCTACTTTCCTGCATTTTAAGAAAAGTATTACAGTTAAAACGTTCAGTTGAAATTCATACAACTTTCAAGTACATCAATCACAGATTTTTCTATTATTAATTTTGTTTTATAAATTACTTTTGCACATAATTTCATTCACATAATTTTACACCATGAATATCAAAGCTTTTTTAATTTTTTTTTGCAGGTGTGACCCTTTAATCCCCCTATCCAGAATATTGGTGTAAAACGTTATGATGTTGCTAAACAAATCAAATATTAAATTTACAAAAATACTGTTAATGTTTTACTTGTTTACTTTATAGGCTATTCGAGCCCGCGGCCAGCTTCTCCAGCACAAGAGTTCATGTTCACACCAATCACACCACCACCTCCTGACCTGGAGACTGATCCAGAGATACTTGCTAACATCCTGCAGACCACTAAGATCAATGTGAAGCCTCTGCTGGACTCTGTGATGTCAAGTGGTGCTGAGCCAGCGAAGGTTAAAGGAGAACTACACCTTGAGGATATTGAAGCTGAGCTGGAAGCTAAGAGGGTGGTTGACCAGAAGAATAAAGAGAATCTGGAGCACATGAAGGAACCCACAGACCTGACAGCCTTTAACATGCTTGTTCAGACAATGAAAACAACAGGAAGTCTTCCTGAGAAACCCTCACCTGCAGTGAGTACTCTGTGAGGTGGATTTGAATATCATCATATAAGTCATTCAGCAAGAGCTTAAACTAGAAATATGACTTGACCTATTGGCTCGAGTATTTTCTTCAGTTGAAGTTTACAATCTAAAATCCAGCTTTTTGAACAGGAATGCCATGATAAATTATTTATCAAGAAGCATATATCTCCCTCTCTTGCTAAAAGGAGCCTAGAGTTTCTTCTGATAACAATAGTAATAACAATAATAATAATAAATATTGTTATTATTATTAATAATAATAATAACTTAGGTATTTATTGTACATAAATCTTAATAAAACTAATTCAGAGACACTAAAAATTGAGAAATCCAGACAATAAGATAACAATAATCTGATACAACAAAATTAAAATAATAAGAATAGTAATATAAATGTGCAAGAAAAACATTATCTTTCGGGAGAAAAATTTAACAAAAACATTTAGATTAAGTTCTTTCTAAAAGAGTCAATAGATTTGGAGCCTCTAACGGCTCCAGGGAGACAGTCTGTTCCACAATCTAGGGGCACAGACAAAAATGCCCGATCAGCAGTAGAACACATGTACACATAATTTCTTACCTTTTACCTCTCGTGCTTACACTGTCAATAATTCCTCCCCTGTAGGTTTTTGTGATGTACATATTCTCCCAAATGTTAAGTTCATATCATTGACAACCCAAACCTACCAGGACATTTTTCTTCAGCCACTGTCTAATAATAAATTACAAGTGACAACAGTTCACTTTCGTCGGTTAATTAATGAACTTTGCTTCCAGATTCCTGGTCTCCCATCCCACTTGCTACCCAGGCCACCATCTCCCAAGAGAAAAACACCCCACAGGACACCCTCACCATCTCTCACGGGCTATCAGAGAGGCCCATCACCAGCTGAACTAATGCAGCAGATTGCAATGCAAGCTAACCTGCCAGCTCAGCGACCACCATCGCCAGCTCAAGTAGTGCCACAGATGGAAAGATCCCTCTCACCATTTGGAATGTTACACAAACCCATCGGTAATGTCATTATTGTGATGATGGTTGGCCTGTTGATTAAATTTCAGCAAAAGCCACAGTAAAACACCCCTAAGCAGGGTTTCCAATAAGAAATATAGTAGGTGGCAAAAGTTGAGGAGTAGGCGGATAACAGACAATGAGTGCCATAGTGTGATCTTAA